>MVAM01000062.1:15113-81537 GCA_014825675.1 Cystofilobasidium ferigula | reverse complement strand
TCTTTAGATTAGTTGTCTTACTGCTCGTTTTGTAGATTGATTGTATTCTGTGGTTTTTTTTTTAGAGTGCGGGGGCCAACCCGGAGCTACAAAGGGGAGTGTGTGGGGAAGGTGAAAGGTTGTAAAAGAAAAGGGGCAAGGGGTCGGGGGGTTTTGGAGAAAAACAGGGCCCCACCCCCGCCCCTTTCCCCCCCCCCCCCCCCCCCTTTCAAGTTGTTGCCCGATGGCGACGAGCGAGGTCTATCCGTGCTGACGGTCCACTGCGGTCGCTCTCGCAGCCAACTCGGACGAGTCTTTTGTCTCCAAGTACATCGAGGCCGGCGGCAACCCGCGCGAGTTCTTCCGCGCGCTCAAGTACACGACCGCGTAGCAGCGTTGCTTCGGAGGGCGCAAAAGAGGGCAGACGGCTGTGTTGGTATCCAATGCGCATGATCTGCTAAGAAGAGCGAGGGGAATCGTGAAAGGGCGTGTGCGCGGGCAGGAGAGCAGGCTTTGTCGAGAGTTGAACGGGGCCAATAAGGTAGAGAGTGGTCCAAGAAGGGTTGCGAATAAAACAGAGCGAGTAGGGTTCTCGGGGGTCCTTGAAGGGGAGACAAGGACAAGATGGAGGGAGCGGGGTGTGTTCAGATCTGGCCCTGCATGAGGCGGGAGTCGATGGTGGTCGTTTCCGTGGCCGCGCCGTTGTTTTGCGACGACGGCGACTGCGAGCGGATGTACCTGCGAAGGAAGATGACAGACGCAATCAGCAGAAGCGCGGCGTAAGCGTATGCGCGGAGGCGACTTACCGCTGCAGTTCGGCGTGGTCGGGATCCTCGTCGTCGTCCGTCAGACCGCGGCTGTGCCGTGCGTGCGTCCGCGGACCGTCGCTGCCGATCTCCTGGGTGTCAAGCAGGTGCTGGATGCGCTGCTGCAGCTCAGCGTTCTCGCTCTTGAGCGAGTCAACGTCGGCCTGGAGTCGCTTGGCAGCGGTCGCCTCCTGTCTGGCGCGCGAGACCTCGCTCTCGAGCTCTGCGATGCGGGCATGCGACTCGTCGAGCTCCTGTGTGTAGGCCTCTTTGAGTTGCTCTGCCTGGGCGCGCAGACTGGATGCCTCGGCCGCGAGCGTCTGGTTTTCCTGCGAGATCTTGTTGAGCTGGTACAGCTGCCGCTGCGAGTCGACGAGCTGCTTGCGGAGCGCCTCGGGAGACTCGTCGACCGTCGGCGTGTTGCGACCGGTGACCTCGCGCGTGCGCGCACCCGCCTCTGAGCTGTTGGTGCCTCGGATGGCGTCGAGCTCGCCCTGCAGCGACGCCGTCTGTGCCTTGATCTTGACGTTTTCGTCCTTGTAGCGGCGGAGGAGCTTGTCGGTCGTCTTGACGTACTGCACCGCAGTCTGGTAGTCCGTCTCGATCTAATTATGGGTCCAAGTCAGCAGGATGATGATGACGCCGCGTTGCAATGAAAAAAGGGGACGCACCTGGCTCTTGCTGCTTTGCGTGTCCTTGAGCTGCTTCTCCAGCAACTCGACCCTGGATTCCAGCTGCCGCAGGCTGTCGGGCGAAGGGGACATGATGCCGTCCTGCGCCAGGCGGTTGTTGAGCTCCTCGACCTGCGCGCTAAGGTCGGCGATCTTGGCGTCGGCCATCTCGATGCGGCGTTGCGACAGGTCGAGTTCCCGCTCGGCCTCCTCGTGCTGCTGGGCCTTCTCCGACAGTTTGGACTCGGCGTCGCGGAGGCGGTAGGACGGCACGTTCTCCTCGGACTTGAGATCGTCCTCGTTGACTATGATGCCGTTGTCGGCGAGCAAGCCGCGCATCATCGACAGGCGGACCTCGACCTCGGCCATGGAGGCCTGTGCATCCTTGACCTCGGCTTCGCGCATGGCGAGCTGCTCTCGCAGGCGGCCCGTGTCGCCAAGAGCGACCGAGAGGGACGAACGCGCGGCCTGTGCCTCGGAGCGTGAGACGTGGTGGTCCTGCTCGAGCTGGCGCATGCGCCTGCGCTGCTCGCCGAGCGCCGCCTGCGACTCGTCGATCCGCGTGCCAGCCTCGCGCAGCATCTTGCGCAGCGAAGACGCCTCCTGGTCCATCGCCTGCACCTTGTCCTCGTGTCCGCGGACCGCGTTGGCGTGGTCGGCCTTGAACTGGGCGTGGTGGGCCAGGAGGGTAGCAAGACCGCCAGTGGTCGTCGAGCGCAGCGTGTCGGCCTCCTCACGAGACCGCGTCCATGAGGACTCGATGTCAGACAGGCGAGCCGTGGCGGCGTCTGCTTCGCGCGAGCGCGTCTCGAGCTCTCGTCGAAGGTTGTCGATCTCGTTCTCGAGCTCGTCCACGCGTCCGCGCTCGCTCTGGTAGAGCGCCTCGGCCTCTGTCGCTCGGTTGCCCGAGTGCGTGACCGCAGCCTGCAGCTCTTGGAGGACCTGGATGTGCCCATCGCGGGATACGACGACCTCCTCGTGCATGGCCCGGGTGGCCGTCAGATCGACAAGATGCCGCTGGATGGTCGATTCGTGCGACAGCAGCCGGTCGGCCTGCTCGCGCAGCTTTGACTCGGCCTCGACGTGTTTGTCGTGCAGCTCCTGCAGTTCCTCACTTGTCCGCGAGTGATCCTTCTCGGCCATCGTCGCGCGTCGAACGGCCTCGCCCTCGCGCTCTTCGGCGGCGATGCGGAGCTGCTTCTCAAGGTCGACCGTCTCCTCCATCTGCGCGAGCCGTCGGCACGCCGTGTCGTGCTCGGCAGCGACAGCCTGGAGGTTCCTCTCGAGCTCTGCTGACCGGTCGCGCTCGAGCTTGGCAAAGTCGGCGGGCGCGTTGGCCTCCAGCGCGGAGAGCTTTGCGCGGTAGTAGGCTGCCTCCTGCAGCGCTGCCTGCTGCGTGCGGTCGGCCTGGGTGAAACGCTCTGACGTGGCCTGATTCTGGGCGGCGAGTTCGGACTGGTAAGGCAGAAAATGGCAAGTCAGCGGGAGGCACTTGGACAAGATAACGAGCGAAACCTTACCTGAAGGCGAGCGCGCTCCTTCTTGAGGCCAACCAACGCATCTGCCAGCTTTCGCAGGTCCGACCCGTCCTCGCCAACGTCCTCCAGCGCAACCGCAGGCTCGTCAACGGAAGCCTGGACGACGAAGCCGGCCTTGGCCGCGCGAGCGAGCTCGGCCTTGAACCACTTTTCGCGCCGCTTCATGGCGTCGACCTCGGCCTCGCGGGCCTTCATCTCGCGCATCAGGTCCGCACCTGCGACGCCGCTCAGGCTGCCCTGCCGGCCGTGACCGTTCATCGGGTGCATGCCGTTGACGAGCGTCGGGCTGCGCGGCTGGTAGAAGGCATCGGCAGGCGGCGGGAAGATCGCGGAGGAGGACGAATGGAGTGCAGGATCCGTGACGATGGGCGACGGGCTGCGGCCGTCCTTGCCGCGCAGCTGACTCGGCAGGCTTTGCTTCTGCATCTGGCCGTTGCTGATCGAGTTAGGGGAGAAGGCTGAGCTGAAGTTGCTCGCGGGCGAGTCATCGCGACCGGCGACGATCTCAGGGCCGAGCGCGGGCCCGCCGGGTATCTGCTGCTGTTGCGGCCCGTTGCGCGGGAAGTCGCGCTGCGTCGGGCTGTCGGCAGCCGACGTCGTCCGCGACGGCCAGCGGGCGTCGGTCGGCGATCTCGTGCGGTTGGGATCGCCGACGCCGTACATCTCGTCGCCCTCCCTTCGCGGGCGAACAGGCGGCTGGCCGGCAGGCGGTCGGCCACTGCTCGCCTGATCCTGGCCGAGAGGCGAGAGCGCGCGCATCGGCGCAGGGGGCGACGTCGGCTCTCCGCCACCGTTCAGCTGCTGCTGTTGGGCAGGGTGCGACTGGCCTTGGGCGGATGCAGCGCGGGGTGGAGCAGACGTCATCGGTTGGTTCTGGTTGAGCGCGGGGGCGGAGGACTTGCGGTGCACGGGGTTCTGGCCGGGCGGCCGCGCGGGGTCCTTCGGGTACTTGATTTTAGCTGCAGCGAGGGAAAGGAAGAGAGTGGAGGTAATCAGTCAAGGTGTTCGTATACACGAGGCATGCAGGGGAGAAATGGACACACCGGTGTCGAGGACATGGATGAGCGTTGGGTTGTCGGGCGTGCCATCGGTCGGTTCGCCGCCGAGGACGAGCACCTTGTCGCCGTAGCTCGCCATGGCGTGTCCGCTGCGAGCGCCCGGCGCAGGCCCCATGTTTTGAAACATGAACCAACGCCTGGTCGAGATCTTGAACGCGGCGAGGTCGCCGAGGTCCTGGCCGTTGACGTCGCGGCCGCCGAAGATGTAGACGACGTCACCGACGACGGTCGCGGCGTGGCCCTCGCGCGCGACAGGCAGGTAGCCGATGCACTCGAGCTCGGTCCACTCGCGCGTTGCAATGTTGTACGACCACGTGTCGTTGTAGTGAAACTCGCCGTCCGTGCCGCCGAACAGGAGGATCTGGTCCTGGAACGTCACGCAGATATGGCCCGTCCGTGCGCGCGGCGGTGCATTAACAGGCTCGATGCGGTTCCAACGCGGCCCCTCCTGCGTCTTGACTGCGAGTATGAACGATGAGAGGACCGTTAGGTAGCTGTGCGAGTGGTAGATCGCATCGGGAGGTAGAAGGGACGCACGCGACGTGAGATCAAAGCACCACATGTCGTCGAAGAAGACCATGTCGACTTGACCGCCAAAGATGAAGAAGCGGTTGCGGTGCATGCACACAGCGTGGCCATAGCGGCCGGCCGGCATCTGGTCTGGCTCGGTGATAATGCGCGACCACTCAAAAGTGGCTGCAGCGGAAGAGGAACGGCTCGTCAGCTTGCCTCCGCTCGCGATGATGATGAAGGGTAGGCGCACCTGTGTTGAGCAGGTATAGGCCCTGGTCCTGCTCCTCGTCCGCGCGAGTCTTGGTATCGCCTCCCCAGCTGATGAGGACGTTGCCGACCATGCCGGTCGCGTGGCCCACGCGAGGGACAGGGATCTCGCCGCGACCCGAGACGGGAACCATCGCGAGCGTCTTGCAGTCGAGCACGAACAGATCGTTGCGGACCGAGTCCGAGACGAGGCCGCCGAAGAGGAAGAGCGAACCGGACGCTGTCGCATTGGGCGGCGTGGAGAGGCCATAACGCGGGAAGGGGGTGAGCTCTGGTGCAGGTGGTCCGCCGGGAGGAGGCGTGTGAGGGAGCGTGAGCCGACGTTGCGTCCTGGTGGCGAGGGACCAGGTCAGCTGGCGCGTTCGACAAGCTCGGAGGGGTGAGGCAGCGCACCAAGGAAACTGGATCTCGCTCGAGCCTGACGAGGGTGCAGGTGGAGGACCCCCAGCACCGACCGGCTTTCGTCCCGGCTGAGGGATCTGCGACGGTGGCAGCTCCTGGCCGCCGCTGACCTTGCGCTGCTCGAGCAACATCTGCTGGTGAGCCATCTGCTCCCTGCTGAAGCCTGCCTGCGCCGGGTCCTGGTACGCGCTGATGCCGGGCGGGGCCAGCGGCGGAGGGCCACCGAAGCCGCCTGACAGCTGGGAAGGCAGGCTGGGCCCGGACGCAGACTGCGGCAGGCGGTCGAAGGAGGAGCCCGAGGGCGGCATGCCAAAGGGCTGAGCGGGCGACGCGGCCGCAGGCGGCGGCTGGCCGTAGTTCATCGGCGGCAGGGACGCGGGCGGGGACGCGTCCCGGTTGCTGTTCTTAGCCGCCTTGTCATTGTGCTTGTCCTTGTGCCGTTTGGAGAAGAAGGACATGGCGGTCGACGGACCGACGGTTGGAAGGCTGGCTCGGAGGAAGGGGGAGGGGGTGGGGGGGGGCGCGCGCGCTGGGCGGCGGGCTGAGCGAACAGGCGGGTCGACCTGGACGGCGACTTGGGTGCCAAAGTGGAGTTTGCCGTGGGAGAGGTGACCGGTGAGCCGAGCGGGATGTCCTCAGAGGCCCTGCGGGAGGAAGCAATGAATCGCTTGAAGGCGCTGGCTTGCTGTGGGGGTTGGAAGGTCCAGTCGCTCTGTTTTGCAGACGCGGCGCGAGCACCGACGAGCGCGAACCAGGCAGCAGGCTCAGTACGGCGCTCAGAACACAGCTCCAGCACAGCAGGCCGGGGTGAGGAGGTTCGAGAGGTGCTCTGCTGCTATTCTGCCCGTGTCGGTGTGTGTCGCTCAGGCTCAGGACCCGAGTCGAGCCTGCTCGCCGAGGCTGCTGCGCGGCCCTGCGCTGGCGGACGACGACCCCTTTCTCGCAGCGACGACGCCTCTGCCAGCTCCTCGCCGTCCGCCATCCAGCCTCCTCATCCGTAAACCGGCTCAGCTCCGCAAAAGAAGAGCTCCCTCTCTCCTCTTCCGGCCTTACAACCACTGGCGTTTTCTCTGCTGCTGCTGCTGCCGCCGCCGCTCTCCATGTCGTTCGGCAACCCGCCTCAGGACCCCGAGCTCGTCCAGCCGCCGCCCGACTCGATCTCGAGCATCAAATTCAGCCCGACCGCGCCCATCCTCGCCGTTGGGTCGTGGAACAAAGAGGTGCGGCTGTACGAGGTAAACTCGGTCGGCCAGAGCCAGGCCAAGGCCTTGTACGCGCACGAGGGGCCTGTGCTCGACCTCTGCTGGACGCCGGTGAGCCTGGCCATGCTCGCTGCTTGAGACAACAATCAGTGGATGCGCTGACCACAAGCACGCTCGCAGGACGGCTCGACATTGATAAGCGTCGGTGCAGATAAGGCGGCAAAGGCGTACGACCTTGCATCAGGGCAGTCGAGTGCGTCGCTCCCATCCCCCTGTTCATTCACCTCTCAGCTCGCCTGACACCTTGCCTCACCCGATACCGCTGCAGAACAAGTCGCGGCGCATGACTTGCCGATTAAATCTGCAAGATACGCGACATCCTCCTCAGGGTCGTCCTACCTCGTCACGGGAGGCTGGGACAAGCAGCTGCGGTATTGGGACCTGCGCACGCGTTCGCCTCGTCCCTTCACCTGCTTACTCGAGCAGCGCGCTGACAGCGGAACCTCTCCCGACTCGGCAGAGGGCATGGTGGGGGCGGTCCAGACGCCAGAGCGAGTGTACACGATGGACTGCATGGGGGACGTTCTCGTCGTCGGAACGGCCGAGCGCAAGATCCAGCTCTTCGACCGTGAGCATCCCGGCGCAAAGCTGTCAGTGGCTCGAGCTGACACTGGTTGGCCTTTTTGATCACAGTGCGCAACCCCGGAACACCCGTCAAAACGACCGACTCGCCTTTGAAGTGGCAGACGCGCGTCATCTCGTGCTTCCCCTCGACCGAGAAGCCAGGCTACGCCGTCGGGTCCATCGAAGGCCGCATCGCGTACAACGTCATCCCAGAGCAGTACGCAAGCGAGACGTTCAGCTTCAGGTGCCATCGAAAGGAAGGGCCGAAGGTGAACGGAAGGATCTCCAACACCGCCGTCTATGCCGTCAACGCGATCAGCTTCCACAAGCAGCAAGGGACCTTCGTCTCGGGCGGTGGCGACGGGGTGCGTCTCCCCCCACAACTTCTCATCTCGGGGTCGCCGCTGACCTTCTGTCGCAGTGCCTGAGCTTCTGGGACGCCTTCTCGCGCGCGCGGCTCAAGACGATCGCCCTCCAGCCGTCGCTCGCGGCCGGCGCGCAGCCGACGCCGGTCGTCGCCGTCGACTTCAACAGCGACAGCTCGATCCTCGCCTACGCGCAGTCGTACGACTGGTCGCGCGGGCACGCGGGCATGACGCCCGACATGGTCAACCGCGTCGGGCTGCACGTCGTGAAGGAGGAAGAGGTGAAGCGCAAGAAGGCGTAGCTGCGAAAAGGTAGGGGTTTGGCGGAAGGAGGTGCGCGAGCAGCCCTCGCAATCTACGATACTCATGATAACGACATCTTGATCATGCCTTCCGGCGGGCGGCGGGGGCAACCGTGGGGGCGAAGAGGCAGACGTACGAGGGGCGTCGAAGGCAGCAACCCGACCGGGTGCTCGGCGCTGCGAGAGCACCTCGTTGTTACCCGGCGGCCATAGGTGGCGAACAGAGCGCGCCAGGAAGACTTGCGCCACGCTTCAATCGCAGACTGTTGTAGTAGACGCGGGCGAACTGTGCCTGCAGCAGGCTTGATGGTCAGTGGGTGTTCCTGTGAGAATCGAGGACTGAGAGCGCACCTCGACATGGCTGCTACTACGTCTTCGGGTTCTTGACAGCGTAATAGGCGCCGCCCAATATCTTCTTCGCGTCCTTGAGCAGCTCCCTGCCGTGCGCGATCTTTGTCCCGTCGCCCCGCTCGAGTTCCTCAGCGAGCGCAAGCTCGTTCGCCCCGTCGAACACGATTTCCTTGCGGCCCCAGCTGAGGTCGTCCCGGGCCAGCCCGTCGTCCTCCTTCGCCGCTTGCTCGAGCAGCAAGCGCACGCGCTCGCTCCGGATGCCGTCGACGACGCCGATCAGGTCCTGCAGGCTCTCGGCCGTGATGGACGACGGGTACGGTAGGCTCGCGAGCTGGTGCAGCTTGCGCAGCGTCGGCTCCGGCAGCGGCGCTGCGGGCGTGAGGAGCGACGAGAGCGTGTACGGCGGAGAAAGGGGGATGCAGTCGTCCGTCGTTGGGACGCCAGGCGAAAGCGGGTGGAAGGCGACGGAGGGCTCGAGGGCAGGTGCGGGGTTGGTCGAGTGCAGCCGGAGGGAGGGCCGGAGAAGCGCGACGGCCTGCCATTGACCTCCCGTGAACAGGGAGCGAGCGAGCTGCATGAGGGAGGATGTGTGGGCTCAGAGGCTGCTTCTGCAGGTCGGGCGAGGGGTTCCGGAGCTATGCAGGGGCGAGGGCGAGCTGAAGGGAGGGAGAGGCGGGCTGACGGTTCAACGACAGGCCACAGCCGTCAACTCCGACGCACCATGAGGTCGCCCGTCGCCCCCATCCAGCTCTCTGACCGCTGACCACAATGCTGCTCATTACCGTGATCGTTGCAGCGCTTGCCCTGGGCAGTAGGGCCTCTGCGCTCGCACACCCTTCCCCGGAACAGGCTCTCGCACGCCCTGTCCCGGGCCGCGCCCAGCCCTCGCCGGCGCCGCCCGAAGATCTCATTCACCCTGGCACCCCCGCACTCGTCGTGGAGGGCTCCCGGCATCCCAACAAGTCAAGATTCCGTCCGCTGCCATCCTTGCGGGAGCAGGACGCGCTCGAAAGGCGGTGGATCAAGAGCACGGAGGACTTCGTGCCCAAGCTGCTCGAGAAGTAGTCTGTCCTTTCCCCACCTTCCGCGCTATGCCATCAAGAACCCGGGCTAACCGTGCCGTCTCCTCGCAGCAACGTCGATGCCTGGATAATGTCGCAGCTCGAGTACGCCGAGGACACCGTCTTCCGTGCCCTCAACCCGGCCACGACCGTCTTCTCGGCCCGTCGCCGCACGCTGTACCTCTTCCACACGTCCTCCATTCTTCCCTCGCCCATCAAGTGGATCGACAACACGCCCGAGCTCTGGGAAGTGCTCAACAAAACTCTCAATACGCTCGACCCGCACAAGATTGCCGTCAACATCTGCGAGGGCATCGCCTTCTCGGACGGCCTGCACGCGGGCGAGGCGCAGGCGCTGCGCAAGGGATTGAGAGAGCACTGGTGGGGAAGGGTCGTGAGCGAGCACATGCTCGGCATCGAGACGGTCTCCCGCAGGAGCGGTGGCGAGGAGCAGCTTAGGTACTATCGCTCGATGCAGGTGCGTCCTACGGCCTTTGTCCTTTCCAGCCGCTGCCGACCACAACCGCACCTTCTTTGACTTGCAGGAGACCATCTGGGCGATGATATCAGAGACCTTCTCGAACAGGACCATCACACCGGGCGTGACGACAACCACGGTTTGCCCTAGCGTGCTCCAAACACTCATACTGTATGCTGACGTCCACCACTCAACTGCAGGACCTCGAGTGGCACTTCCGCGCGCAGATGCAGAACGTGCGGCCTGCAGCTCCCGCCTACTCTTCTGTGAGAGGCGCTCACTCCGTCTCTGCTCTCTCAGCTCAACGTGACAACCTGGTTCCAGCCCTCTGTCTCGCTCTTCCGCTCGTCTACGGCGGAGGATCCCGACTGGCCGGGCGAGCACGACAACTCGGGCGTGATTGAGGAGGGCGACATGCTGCACGTCGAGTAAGTGCCCTTTACTACGCTGTGATGTCTCAACGCTGATCCTACACCCTCACCCTCCAGCGTCGGTATCCACGCGCTGGGCATGGCGACGGACACTCAGCACCTGGTACGTCTTTTTGCATCACCCCTTCGCAACCTTGCGCTGACGATTATAGAACCCTCACTTACAGGCGTGTACGTCGGCGGGTGGCTAACTGCACGCTTACCAGTCTGACCTCTGACAAGGCTTTTCTTGCAGACGTCCTTCGCGCTAACGAGACAAAAGTCCCTCAAGGACTTGCAGACGGCCTCAAGAAGGCGAACCGGCTCCAGGACCTGACGCTCTCGCATCTGTCTACGAACAAGACGGGCAACGAGGTTCTCGAGGAGGTGCGCGCGCAGATGGCGAACGAGGGCCTTGAGGGCAAGATTTACTCGCACCCGATCGGGCCGTACGGCCACTCAGCAGGCAGCCTTGTTGGCATGACGAACTTGCAGGATGGTGCGCTCCTATGGTTGTGCTGATCCTCGAGGAAGCGCGCTGATCGACCTTCTCGCAGGCGTCCCCGTCAACGGCGACCTGCCGATCCTCGACCACTCGTGGTACTCGATCGAGCTCAGCGCGTCGTCCTTCGTGCCAGAGTGGAACAAGACGCTATCGTTCTTCCAAGAGGAGGACGCCTTCTGGTCCGCGGAGAAGGACGGTTGGGACTGGGTCTGGGGCAGGCAGGAGCGCTTCCATCTCGTCCACCCCAAGACCGTCGTCGAGGCGGCTGCGCCTGCGCTCGTTCTCCAGGACAACCAGGCGCGACAGGGCTGGCGGACGCGCTGGATCTGATCGCCGCTGGCTGGACGTCGTCGTCTACGAAACGCCGCCGCCCGGTGTCTTGACAGCGGCGCGCGGCGCGAACCCTTCCTTCCCAACCGCTTCTGAATATGGATGTCGTCCCGCTACCACCCACCCACCTGATTGCGCCGCACATGAGCGTCGTAACCGTCGACCGTGCTCTCGACGTGGTCTCGGCCCATGCGAGTGGATCGGAGGATGACGATGCGGAGGCAAAGGTGGCTTTCCCCGCACGGGTTGTCGCCTCCGCCTGCGGCGCGTCGCAGCTGGCGCAGACGACCTCCCCTTCTCATTTTCCTCAGGTCCCCAGCAGCGCACCCTGTGTTCCCGAGTGAGCAGCAAACGTCGCTGCACTGCTAGTGCTGCCGGTCGCTGACTGTCCCGCGCGCTCGCCAGCAGATGCCGGGAACGACGCCACCCCCGCCGCCGCCGCAGCCACGGCTGCCGACGCCAGAGACGGCCAGCTTAGCGAACGGACCGCTGCCTGCAGCGCCCGCTCAGGCGCACTCGCTGTCGCCGCCGCCCGCGAGGCAGAAGCCCATCAGCGCGTTCGTCGTCAAGCGGCCGAATGAGTACAGCCCGCTGCAGGGCAACACGGCCGACCGGTCGCTGCTCGCTTCGACGAGCCACTCGCCCTCGCCTAGGGCACGGTCCCCCGCTCCTGCCGCGCCCTCTCCGCTCGAGCAGCTTGAAATTCCATCTTCGACCGGCAAGGCGAGCGGGCGTCGCGTTCAGTGGCCATCGGATCTCAAGAGCCCCGTCGGGGGGCAGCCGGTGCCGAGGCACTTGCAGACGCTCGAGGACTCGGGCGCAAAGGAGGCCCTGAGCTCGGCCCTCGACGCGCTTGAGAAGCACGACGCTGTCGACAGCGCACCCCCCAAGCCGGCGTTCGCGAACCCCAATCACGACATCGAGTCGCAGGTGCCGAGCGAGGGGACGACGCGCGCGCCGAGCGAAGCCGGGTCCGAGGGCGACCTCGTGGACATCCGCGAGCAGATGGACGTCTACGTCGACCCGAACGAGACGGACGGCATGCCGTCGCTGAACCCGGAGAAGGATGCCAAGCGCAACCAGGACGCGGCGGCAGCGCTCGTGCGAGCGCACACGTCTGGCTTCCTTGGCGTCTTGCGCCGGCGCAGAGGGCACAAGCAGGTGGCAACGGCGGTCACTCCCACGAAAGAGGAGCCCGACGACGGGACGGGCGCATTTGGGCGGCGCTTGCGAGAAGGTATCCTCGAGACCAACTACGACGAGTTCCCGGAGGCGCTCAAGTCCAAGCCGAAGCAGTCGGGCGGAGTCCTCGCGTCGCTGCTCGCATTGCATGGCCAGCAGCAGCATGAGACATCGAGCCTCAAGTCAGCCTCGCCTTCGTCCGCAGGGCACTCGCGCACCTCCAGCTACTACGGCTCCGAGGACGAGGAGGATGAGGAAGAGCGGGAGCGGCTCAAGTTCATCCACGAGTACCGCATAAAGCAACAGTGGCTCAAGGCTTCGGGCTCAGCGACGCCTGGAGGTGGCAAGCGCCGCGACACGTCCAACGGTACCCCAGATGGAAACCGCCCAGGTCATACGCAACAGTCCTCCTCCATTGGCCAGTTCATCAGCGGCCGCTCATCGTCCAACCTGCCTCCTTCACCCGGCTCTCCCGGCTCACCACCCACGACAGCCGACTCTATGAGCCAGCTCTACCTGCGCGCACCCAAAAAGAGCGCGTCCTCGACAGTGACTTCGCAGTTCAAGAAGCTTGGCAGTTCGCTCGGCCTCGAGATGGACCAGCGTCCGGCGTCAGCCAAGAGCTCAGCGGGCGTATTCGGCGGGCTGATGATGGCTACCGTGAGCTCTTCCTCGACGTTCGCCCTGGTCACCTGAGACTCATCATGCCCTTACTCCGCTCAGAACAACTTGGCCGGCGCAGCTACGCCAAACGCTGCCAAGGTGCGGCTTCGTCGAGCTTTCAGCTCCCCCCCCCCCCCTACATTGCGGTTGCTGATGACGGTATCTCCCCTCCTGGCAGGTCGCGCCCGATCCCAGCCGTCGCGGCTTCAACGTCTCGCGCTTCTCGGGCGATAGCTCGCCTTCTCAGGACGGTGCGAAGCTGCCCCCCATCCAGCGGCCAGCGTCCATGGCCGAGATGCCTCTATCGTCCGGCTCGAACCGCTCGTCCACGACGCTCGAGGGCGACTCGCCCTCGAAAACAAAGGGCAGCAAGTCCAACCCGAGCAGCCCCCAAGCGCGGTCCGACGTCGACCTGCCGAAGCTCAAGCCGGTGAAGTCGGCGACCAACCTTCCGAGCGCGGTCACGTCGCCGCCCATATTCCTTACAGACACGCACACGGACCAAGCGTCGAAACTGCACGAGTCGCCCGTCTCGACGCCTAATCTCTACCCAGGTGCCGTGTCCACCTCGTTTTCGGAGAACGCGAAGAAGCGACGGTCGAACCTCAAGGGGCTCGAGCAGCTCACGCTGAACATGATACAGGCTCCGATCAAGCTCTCGAAGCAGCTGGCGTATACGGGCGGCGCGACGACGCCCGAGGGCAAATTGAGCGGCGAGTTCGACTACTTCGGCTCCAAGGCGCCGGCGATGACCCAGGAGGAGAAGGAGCGTCGGGCTTGGGAGAAAGAGAAGCGCCGCAGGAAGAAGGCCAAGGAGAAGAAGCGTCAAGAGCAGATCTTCGTGAGTCTCGTACACTTGTGCGCGGGGCGAAATCTTGCACTAATCTTGCTGGGCCTTCCAATCGCAGATCACAATGCACGTCGCGGCCATCCTCTCGCGCCAGGACTTCCTCCTGAAGCTCACGCGCGCTCTTATGATGTTCGGTGCGACATGCAGCAAGACCTGACTTTCCACACGGGCGCTCACCCTTTGCTTTCGAACCACAGGTGCGCCGAGTCACAGGTTGGAGGCCCAGATGCAGGCCACCGCTCGCGTCCTCGAGCTCAACTGCCAGATGGTGTACGTGCCGGGCGTCATGCTCGTCTCGTTCGGCGACCCCACGACGCACACCTCGGAAACCAAGGTTCGTCTATGGGCCGGCCGCTGCCACTGAGCTGCCCGGCTGACAATCACCCTTTTCTCATGCAGTTCTTGAAGCAAGCCAACGGTCTGGACCTCGGCAAGCTACTGTCGACGCACATGGTCTATTGGAACGTGAGTCGCTGCGTTCTCAAACTCATCTATGTACTCGCTGACGGCCCACATCTTTGCAGGTCGTGCACGACAAGATCGGCGTGACGGAGGCATCGGAGGCGCTGGACGTGCTCATGACGTCCAAGCCGACCTACAAGCTCTGGCAACACCTCATCATCGGCGGTCTCGCGAGCGCGCTCATCCAGCCTTCTGCGTTTTACGGCTCGTTCATCGTGAGCTCTCGATCTCGCTCCAATCACGCGCCGCAGGTGCTGACGATGCCTTGCCCCTCTTCGCAGGACTGCCTCATGTCGATTCCGCTCGGCATGCTGCTGGTCATCATCCAGGTCCTCGTCAGCAGAAACGACCTTTACTCCTCGCTGTTCGAGATCGTCATCGCCAGTGCGTACGACTGTCCTCTCCGTCATGCAACGTACTCTGACCGCTCTCGCTGCAGCTATCAACTCGTTCCTCGCCGCCGCCATCGCCTCGACCGGCCAGTTTTGCTTTGCGTCTATCGCCTCGGGAAGTGTCGTTCTCATTCTTCCTGGTTATATTGTCCTCGTCGGGGCCCTGGGTATGTTACGCCGACTCCGTCGCATATCCCTGAAGCAGCTGACGACGACCACCTGCAGAAATCGGCAACCGCTCAATCATCTCGGGCTCCGTCCGACTCGTTTACGCTGTCCTCTACTCTGTCAGTCTGCGCTTTGCCGAGTCCTCGCTGCGCGATCCGGCTGATTCTCACGCATTTCATCTGCTCCAGCTGTTCCTTGGCTTCGGCATAGCGTGAGCACCGTAATCGTATCCGCTCAGCATTGCACACAACTGATGTTATCCTTCCTCATATGCCTCTTCAGAATGGGCTGCGAAATTTACATCCGCATCACCGGTCTCACGGTCTCCGGCGCAACCGACTACACTTGCTCCTCCCTGCGTCGGAACGCGCCTTGGTACCGCGCGACCATCTCGCCTTGGTACTACTTCATCACGGCGCCGTGCTACCTGCTCGCTCTCGGCTTGCGCAACGGCCAGCCGCTCATGCGCAAGGAGACGCTGTTCATGGTCGTCATCGGCTCGGCTGGCGTGCGTTTTTTCTCTTACCCCCCTATGAAGCACCGCCGCTGACGACTGTTGTCATGCAGTTCACCTGCAACTACTTCTCGGGGCGCGTTTTCGTCAACCGGCCCGACATCACGTCCGCCATCGGCGCCTTCGTCGTCGGCATCCTCGGCGGCTTCTACTCGAAGCTCACGCGGGGCTCGGCGTTCGTCATCATGGTAAGGCCGTTGACCTGCCTTCTTCGCACGCGTGATGGCGCTGATGCTGCGCCCCTGTCGTTTGCAGGTCGCAGGTATTCTCTTCCAGCTACCTTCGGGTCTGTCGAACGGCGGCCTGCTCCAGTTCGCCGCCGAGACGACCAGCTCGGACACCAACACCCGGCGCAACGCGTACAGCTCCGGCTTCCAAGTTGCAGAGCAGCTCGTGCGTCCGAGCTTGTCCTCGCCGTCGTTGAGTCTCAGCTGACTCGAATCACCTCCTCTCTGCGCAGATCCAAGTCGCTATCGGCCTCACGGTCGGCCTGTTCACGTCTGCTGCGGTCGTCAACCTCTTCGGAGGCGGACGGCGCACAGGCGCCAACCTTTCGTCCTTCTGAAGGCACCCGTTTCGCTCGGCGCCGGTCGCCTTCACATCTCTCGCCCTCAATTGCTCGTCCCTTCTTTCGCATCTCTCTCCTTCATCTCGGACGCGCTGTGCCACCTGCTTCCGCCTGTACTCGTTGTAACCATCCGGATCCGTCACCGCTTTCCCCTTGCTTTGCTCGTTCGCCCCTTCCCCGCGCCTCGCTGTAGAACCTCGCTGCGGCCCCGTCCCAGCCCTAGATGATGCTGTTTTTCCTCTGATAGCAAATCGCTCTCCTCAGCACTTACAACGTGCCCTTGGCCCGAGGGGAAGGGGGGGGGGGGGGGAGAGCTGCTTAAGGGTCGACCTCCTGCGCCTCGGCCGAGTGCTTCTTGAACAGCGCCTCGGCGCGCGTCCAGACGCCCTCGGTCTGCCGGTTGGGGAAGGCCAGGAGCGACGGCAGGAGGTCGTTCGAGAAGGACTCGGACGACTCGCGGGGGAGCTGCGGCGCGTTGAGAGCATGGCGAGTCAGCGAGCGGGCGGACGTTCCGGAGGGGGAGAAAACGCACGAGCGTCGGGAGGTGGTCGATCGAGACGACGGTGAGGACAGGGCCCTCGCTCCCGGCGTCGACGTCGACGGTCGGCTCGGGGAACGTCGTGTTGATCAAGTAGATCGGCAGCGGGTTGTTGGGGTTGGTCGTGTCGCATGAGACGTCGACGACGCACGCGAGCTTGCGCGCGCTGCCGGCCGCCTTGAGGAAGTCCTCGGTCAGGAACGACGGGATCTTGGACGTGAGGTAGATGCAGTTGACGAGGATGTCGACTGCAGAGAAAAGCGAAGAACAAGGGTTAGCGACGACGGGTCGTTCAGCCGCCAGTTTTGGCGGGGCGTACCGTCGAGGAACTCGGGGAAGGGTCCGCCCTTGGACGTCTCCGCCATGTCCCACTTGAGGATGTTCTCCTCCTGCAGGCCAACCTTGCGGAACAGGTCGACGGCGCCGCTGCCGCAGCGGCCGAGGGCACCGATAACGAGCGCCTTGACGGGCCTGCCGAGCTTGGCGAGCTCAGACTTGACGACCTCGACCATCTCGCCCTCGTTCTTGTACGGCTTGAGGCCGCCGAGGCGCCCGCCGCCCTGCTGCGCGCCGACGGCGAGGCAGCCGGCGGCAGCGCCCGCGAAGCCGGCGTGGAAGCCGAACGCAGCGACGCGGCGGCCGTCCTCGTTCTGGAGGAACTCGAGGTCGTACAGCGTGCCGCCGCCGTTGCGGAAGCGCTTGAGCACGCCCGACCAGCCGGCCTGGTGCTTGTAGCAGTGCGCAAACTGGATGTGCGTCTGCGGCAGCGGCTCGTCGGACTCCTCGAGCTCCTTGAGACCGATGACGGCCGTCTCCTTGGGGCAGTCGGTGTGCCACGAGTCGTGCGCGACGAGCTTGCAGCCGACGCTGCCGCCGCAACGCCGAGATAGAAAAGAAGAGGTCAGCGACGGGCACAATTCATGCGCAGAAGGTACGCCAGCCTCACGCCTCGAACTCGGCGTCGTCAAAGATGCGCTGGGGGTCGCGCTCGACGGTGATGTCGAAGCCGGCGTCGAGGAGCTTCTTGGCCGTCGTCGGGGTCAGGGCCGAGCTGCGAGCGATGAGCGACAGGATGTCAGCTTGAGAGCAAGGGAAAACGCTGCAGCAGCAAGACGCACCGGTGCTCGAACGGCTTGGTCTCGCAGCGGAGCCAGAGGGAGGGCTTGGACGACATGATAGCTGGCGAACCGAGGAGGGGCCGGCGGCAGGTAAAGGGGGCGGCGGCGGAGCGGACGGCGAGCGCAGGGGGTTCGTCGTGGTCATCAGTCCCTGAGGCAGCACGAGGCAGCTGGACAAACGTTGCAGAACTCACGAGGTGCGGGGGTTGCGGACGGAGGATGGAACGACAGCAGCACGGGCGAAGAGTCAGGGTGGTGAGGGCTGAGCAGCGTGGGAACCTTTCGCCCGAGCGTCGCCGCCCGCAAAGAACGCCGCACCTTCCTTCCTCCCCTGCCTAACCTCCTGTCCTCCTGTATCGCTACCTCGCCTGTAGCAGTACCACCACTCGGCGTCTTCCTTCCTTCCCTCTTCTGCACCCAGCTTCCCCGCCACCATGCCCAGCCGCGAGGTCAACATCGCCATCGGCGTCGGCGCGACCGCCTTCGCCCTCGTTGCCGGCTACGCCGCCTACTTCGACTACAAGCGCCAGACGGACCGCGACTTCCGCCGCAAGCTGCGTACGTCCTCATTTCCACCCCTTTGTAGGGACACGGCGTGTCCAGCTCGAGGGACGGGGTAGAAGGACGTGTGATAGCGAGGAGCCTCCTTGCGCTTGATCAAGTGTAAGTGTGGGCTGACGAGCTCTCTGCACCCTTCCCCTCCTCCCTGGACGCCTCGGTCGCACGCCCGCAGGCAAGGACAACAAGAAGGTCCACACGCACGTTGAGGCCCACAAGTCGGCCGAGCGCGCCGGCACGCGCCAGGTTTGTCTCTTCCTGGGCTGCTCTTTTGATCGAGTTCATGCGTTGTTGACCCCTTGCTGGACAACCGGACGCTTTGCCACACAGGACCTGATCAAGGCCATCATCGAGATCTCGCAAGAGCCTACGCCCCGCTCGCCCGAGGAGAGCGTTTGTCCAGCTCGGCTCGTTGGTACGGGCAGGCACCGTCGGCTGACCACTGCCTGCTTCATCCGCCCCTGCAGGAGAAGTACTTCATGGAGAACGTCTCGATCGGAGAGCGTCTCTCGACCCTTGGTGCGCTGCGTTTGCTTCCAATCGAAAAAAACGGGGCGGGGCTGACAGGTTTTGGCTCCTATCACAGGCCCCGAGGCGTACATCCCGGCCGCCCTGTCCTTCTACCGTGCGCTCAGGATCTACCCTGCCCCTGCGGAGCTCATCGGCAGTGCGTCCCCTCTTCCGCCTTTCTCTAGCTTCGTGCCTTGATCTGAGCCCCTTGCCCTGTCCTTTTCATTGCTTGAAGTTTACGTTCGTCCCCTGCCTCTGCTCCCTCGCTCATGGCGCTGCCCGTCTGACTGCCGAACTGACCTCTCCTCGCCCCCGACCTTCCCCGTCCACAGGAGAAGACGGTCCTGCCCCCGGTCTTCGAGATCGTCAAGGAGCTCATCGCCCTGTCCAACGCGATCGCGCAGACGACGCAGCAGGCGCAGGCCGCCGCTGCCGCTGCGTCGCAGAGCGCCGACCTCGGCATCGACGGCGCGGACGACGTCGACGAGGAGGAGGCGATGGTCCAGGCGCTGCAGGCTGCGATCGCCGGTGCCGGTCGGGGCTGAGCGCGCGCAGCGAGAGAAGGGAAACGAAGCCGGAGGACGAGGTGGTCAAGGACGCCCAGGGAGGGAGGAAAAGCGCGGAGGTGGATGAACTCGCTCCCCCCCTCCCGGTCGAGATGGCTTGCAGCCAGACCTACTCTACGTATCGGACTGGGCCGGGCGAGCGATGGAATGCTTTTGGCCAGAACTGCCCGGAGAAACAGTGTACTGCTGTTGCGCGGTTGTTGGGACAGGAGACGGAGGCGAGCATAGCTGACCTTCAAAGTGTGGCCCACGACGGCGGCCACAAACTGCTCACCTGAATGCGAACGGCAGTCCCGTGCCGATCAAGTCGACCGGACAGGGTTTGCCGACACGCTCACTGGCGTCGCACTGATTGCAAGGGGGGTCAGGTGAACGGTACGGCCGGTCTATGGCGAGAAGGACGGCCTTACAGGAGGCCAGGACCAACCCATACACCCACGGACACGTCCCGTCGCTGCGCACCCAACGAGTGATTCTGCAACCTCAGCCGAGGAAAAATGGAGGAATAACAGGTTTCGTGGTGCGTTTCGTCCACTGCTGCTCTCAAAAAGAATGTCGCTGACCTGAATCGAACAGGTGACCTTACGATCTTCAGTCGTACGCTCCACCAATTGAGCTACAGCGACCTCATGAACGGATTTGCACAAATAATGTTATATCCTTACAAAAATTTGCACCAGATCGAAAAATCTTGCCTCTTTTCCCGTTTCCCGAAGTCCTGATCCACCAGCGAACCTTCCGCAGTTATCCAGGTGGACGTAGACGACCGAAAGCCACACGTTTGATCAAGAGCTGATGATTAGCTGGTGAATCTTAGCTTACAGGGCTTTTAGACGTCCAAAACTCGCACTAATAAGCGGAAGGATGATCGCACTTTGGCTTGATGCCATTCCTTCGAGCCGATACTTTGTAAGAAATCAGCAGCTGCATGCACACGAGGTATCGGTAGGAGAGGAACGGCAGCGGCCGGGTCGCAAGTCCATTCCCGGCGAACCTGCTGGAGCCAGACGCGGAGGTGATCCGAGATGAGGCCAAGCCATATGCTTCGACAACCCTGCTGAGCTCCCGCAAAGGAGCACCAGCGGCGAGTATATGATGTTGATGCGCTGCCTGGGTGGGCTACGCTGCACGCTCGGCGAGGATCAGCCGGGCGATGGGAGCCCAGCTGTGAGCGAGGACGCGGGCGTGCCTGTCCATCGATGTTGCTCGTCCCGCCAAGAGGAGCTCATGAGCGGCCAAAGCGCCTCCGATTTCAGCTAAGGGCGCAGGCTCGCCGTCGTGACGTGTCGGACGGAGGAGTAAGTAGTGTGGTGAGAGAAGGAGGATGAGCTCTTGGATGAGCTCGTCGGCAGGTCCCAGCCGGCTCGAGCTGTGGCTGCTGCGGGGCGAGGCGCGCGCAGCGACTACGACGAGCCGGCCGACGCAGATCAGGGAAGGCTACATGCACCCAGCTGGACCGCCGACGAGCAGCCATCTACAACAGGCCAGCGTACGAGGCCGCGGACAACGCTCCAGCATCCTCCTCAACGATTTCAACCGCCAGACGTGGTGCCTGGCCCACCTCAGTCGGCGGCCGACTCTCCCTCCCCTTAACCGGGGACTTTTCGTCCAGCTCAAGCCACCAGCGGCAGCGAGCTTTCGTTTCCCTCGCTCCCGCCTACCTCCTCTCGACGTCACCTTCCTCTGCACGTACACAGACACCTCGCCTCCGATATCACACAGAACTCCTCCTGATCCGCGCCTGGAAGCAAGCAAGGCGCATGGCAGGCGCCGCAGCGGTCGACCGTCGTCGCAGCAGAACGCGCAGGGCGAGCCGCCCTGCCGCCGACGCTGCAGAGGCCGCTGACAGTCCCGACACCAACTACGTCCCGTACGTAGCATCTCTCCGCTGGAAGGAGTCCTTCGTTGATCATGTCCTGCTCTAAATCTCACAGGTACAAGGGATCCATCGCTCCTCCGCCGGCGCACCGCGCGCTCAGGCTGCCCACGGACGACCCTACGTCACGTCCGGCAGGCAAAAAGGCGGTCGCCTACGAGGATCCCTATGCTGACGGGCAGCCCACCGCGAGCGCTGATGACTATCGCTCGAGGGCCTTCTCGGCCGGCTCGGTCCCCGGCGGGGGCATCGGCGAGAGCCCGGTGCACGTCCGCCTGGCGAGCTCGCGCAGGGAGGGCAGCAACAGCGGCAGTTCGCACAACTCAGACCTGTTCGGGCGACCGTCATTCAGCCGGACGGCCAAGGAGCTCTCGCCCTTCCTCAGCATTGGCGGGAGTGGAAGCAACGCTGCTTCAGGAACGAGGGCGCACGGCCGGCCGGGCCACCACGCCAGACCCCCTTGGTTCAGCCTAGATTCGACGCCGTCGAGCGTGTCGTCCTCCGACTTTGACGCCCCTCCGCACCCGACGCGCCAGCGCTCGAACTCCACCTCGAACCTGAGCGAGCACACACCACCTCTGCCAGCGGAGGACGTCGTCTGGGATCCGGTCCCGCCGCTGGTCCGGTCGCGGAGCAGCCCCAAGGTCAACGTCTGCTCGCCGCCGGCGAGGAAGATCTCGGAGCCGTTCCTCACGCCTATAGGTCCTGCACAGACCTTCATCCCCTCTCGTCCGGTGCCCGCGCCGGATCCGCACGGCCTCGTCACATCAGACAAGTCGACCGGCAGTCGAGCGCTCTCGCCCTACCTTCGCACCAAGCCGCTCGCCGCCCTATCCGCCCCCAAGCTCGGCATCACCGTTTCTCATCGGACGACGGCCAAGCCGAAGCGCAAGGTGACGTCGTACGAGGCGTCGACTTTCTGCGACACGTTCGTGTACCCGCAGCCCAAGCTCAAGCCGTTCCTCATCTCCCCCCCGGCCTCCCCAGTCTCATCCAGCGCGTCGAGCTTCGAGACGCAGCCCATGTCGAACGCGTACTCTCCCAGCAGGGCGCACGGCATTCGGGCCTCGCAGAGCCTGGGTGCGCTCGCCAGCCGTTCACGAGACCCCGACATCGCGTCCGAGACGTCATCATTCGACACGGGCCGCCCGCCGCCGCGCCTGACGTTTGAGGAACGCGTGCGCAAGGAGGGCCAGGCGCGCGAGTACGAGCGCGCTGCGTGGGCACGAGCGGCCAAGCGTGCATCGGTGTCGAGGTCGTTCGACGCCAAGTGCCAGCGGGCAAGGTCCAAGAGTCTCTCGCACCTTGTCGACAAGGATGGGCGGCCGAACAAGGCCATCGGACCCTCGGCGCACACGAGCAAGGCCTCGCCCGAGATCCCGTCGTCGTTTGATTTCCTCCGGCATGAGCCGCGTACGCCGACGAAGCGCCACGCTGCCGGCAGCGAGCACAGGTCGCCTCTCAAGTCGGCCATGAAGTTCGTCCGCCGCGCGACCTCGCTCGGCAACCTCTCTGCACCAGCAACGCACGATGAGAAGCAGGCTGAAGTGGCCCGCGCGCCTCCGCGTGTGGGCATCGTCGACGAGAAGCGGCTGCCCCGCAAGTCGGTTGACGCTGGACTCGCGGCGACCACCGGCCTCGGCCTGTACCCGTCCGCGCCGAGCCCGACGGCTTCCCTCGGCTCGGTCGTCGACATCGGTCGCGACACCGTGCTTGCAACGACGCGCCGCGAGAGCTTTGTCAAGCCCTCGCCCACCGCTGCCGCCGCCGCCGTCCACGAAGAGATCGGGCTGGCCATCTCACCCATCTCCGAGCCTTACGACTCGCGTCCGCCATCGTCGGACAGGCACCGCCAGCCGTCGCGAGCAGGCTCCGTCTCGTCCATCCAGGCTTTTCATCGGCGCTTCCCGTCGACAGCCTCTGCTGGCCCCGGCCCGCTCCCTCCGTCCGCTTCCTCGCGCTCGAACCACCGCTCACCGGCGGCCGTGCGGGAGGCCTGGAAGGGTCACACCGTTGCTCAGTCGCTTGACTCTGCGGTCCGCGGCGCGGGCGAACAGCATGAGTCGCTTTCGTCGAGGGCTGGGAGGCGCATGAGCAAACCGCCCTCGGGCCGTCACCGAACGTTTGGCGACATCCTTCAAGACTCTTTCAGCACGGCGTTCACCTCTTCGCCAGATAATCTGTCGACCCTCGGTCACGCAGCCGTTGCCGCTACTGTCGATCCCGCGGACAAGTACACGACCATCCCTGTCGTCCGCCCGCTCTCCAAGTCGAGCTCGGGCTCGAGTCGAGGCAAAGGTATGCAGCAGGCTTGGGCGTTTCCGGCCGCGAGCGTGCGTCAGCGCCACCTCTCGGAAGGCTCGCGCAGCTCGTCCCTTCCTTCATCCGCTAGCTGCCGCAACTCGGCGCGCGTGTCGGACGCAGGCACGCCTGTTCCACTCTTTGTATACGGCGGTAACTATGACGTACGTCCCCTGCTCCCGTGTGATTGCTGTGGAAGCGGGATCTGACCTTTCTTCGCCCCTTGCCGCTGCAGAACCTCTTCTACCGTCCAGGCGCGTCCCCTGTGCGCTCGACGGCGGCCCCGTCGCCGGTTTCGTCGCCGGTGCGCAACGTCAACATAAGCGGCATCTCGCTCGCCTCCTCTTCCTCAGACGCGTATCCCACTACTAGCGCGCACGCGAGCGAGGACGACGCCGACCAGACTGTCACCATCAGTCAGCACCAAGGTGCGTCTTCTCTGCATAATCCTTAGTGAATCAGCGCTGATCACCCAGACACATCTTGCGAAGCAGTCCCTGCTCTGCGCAGCGCCGGCTCGGTCAGCAGAAATTCCAACCTCCCAACCTCGACCCTCAACCGCCGCCGTTCGCTCGTGCCCGAGCTCGGGTCGGCGCTGTTCGAGGACTCGCCCGACTCGGCCGGATCGGTCGTCCACCAGTTCCCGCACCCGCCGGTCGCGCTCGCCGACGACCGGCGGAGCATGCAGTCGCACCACATGACGGATGGACAGAGCGCGACGTCGCACTACCAGACGGCGGACGAGAGCCACGGAAGCGAGTCGGCGCACAGCCACCTCTACTAGGCCTCTTCCTCTGTCCTTCGCACCCGCGCCCCGCCTCTGGTCGACGGCAATATCGATCGACCCTCATGCCTGATCTTCCTTCCACATGCCATGCGAGCTGCTCTTCCTCCCGCTCGTCGACGACTTTCCGGGTTCTCGCTCTCAGGTTCCGCAACAACACACGCGCACATGCCCTCCGTCCGTCTCCCTCGGGTCCCGCATACATGATCGCGCACCGCTTTTTCTTCTTGCATCCGCTTCGTCCCTGTTCTTCTGTCATTGGCCTTCCTGTCCTTCTACCCTAACCTTCGCCCGATGACGCGCGCCCTTTCCACTCTTGCCCTGCCGTTTCATCCCTTGCGCGTCGTCGGCCCATGTTCGCGAACCCCACCTCCCACCTCCGCTGTTCCAAGCTCGAGCGATTGTATGACCACGCTGCCTCCCGCAGTACCGCCTCGCACGCAGCGCCCCCCGGGCGAGCGACTGTCGAGGGTCGAGGCTGGCGATTGGAGCCGAGTGGACGCCCCGTGCGTCGTGCGCGCCCTGGACCGGCACGGGCTTGGCGGCGACGGCAGGAACGGCGTGGCGTTTCTCTGCCGGCGGGGCGAAGGCTAAACTTGCGAGGTTTATCTCATCGCCGGGGCCCCTCGCAAAGGCAGCACGGACGGCTACATAGCTTCCTCCTCCTCATACGACGGCGGCGACCGCAACCCGTCCCAAGAGCGAGACAGAAGACCTGCCCTCCCTCCTTGTCGTCCACCGCCCCGCACGCCCGCCCCAGCTCGACCCGGCGACGTCCGGCCCTTGATTCCCCGCGTCAAGCAGCGCCCGTGTCCTCATCTCAGCCCGTTCGGCAGAGGCACAGCGCCCAAGCCCTCCCGCCACCTGTCCTTCCAGCTCCTTCTTCAGCGTACGTCCGGCTGTGCTGCAGCTGCTCGACACACCCGAGTGTTCGGGAGGGACCGTCAGACAGCTGATGGGCTGCTCTCGCTTGCCCGACTTGCAAGCCTCCGTCCCGTCGGCTCCCCGCCATGGCCCCCTCCTTCCCCGCCGACTCACCCGGCAGCGAGATCTACTCGTCCTTCGACGAGGGTTCCCGGTCCGTCCTGCACTCGACGCCGTTCAAGTACTTGCACGGGCGTAAGGACTCGCCGTCCTGGGTCGTCGACGACGACTTCGCGGAGGGTAACGCGCTCGGCCTGCACAACGTCCGCTGCAACAGCAGCAGCAGCAGCAGTGGCGGAGGGGAGGGGGTAGACGGCACCAGCTGCGTCAAGGAAAAGCCGGACGACCCCCCGTTCTCGGCCTTCGTCCCGCCGTCGCTCGTGTCGGCCGCGTCGTCCGTCTCGTCCCGGTCGACGTACCTCGCTTCGCCCATCGATATCGGGTACGCCAGCCAGCCTCCGTCATCGTCCTACTTCGCCTTGGCGCACGGCCACCACCAGTACGCCTCGGGTGCGTCCTACAAGGATGGTCCGACGCCCGGCTACCACGGCCAGCCGTCGCAGATCCTGCCCGTCGAGGACATGCACCCCAGCCAGCAGCTCGGCTACCTGTCGCCGTCCGCCTCGCTGTCCGCCTTCCCTGCCTATTCTGCCTACGCAAGCCACTACCAGGACCCGTCGGTCGACTCGCCGCTGTGGCACCGCGAGTCGCTGAGCGCGTCCCGCTTCGTGTCAAGCACGCCGTACGAGCGGGCCATGCACGCGTCCCTCTCCCATGCCGGTGCCGCTGGACAGCTCGCTTGCCCGTCGCCGGACGTCGTCCTTCCAAGCTTGCACTCGCCAGGGACGGAGACGACGCTTTCTCCCGAGCAGGATCTGGTCTTTCAGCGCCCGGCGCACCCCGGCTTGACGCACTCGCTCTCGCACGCCTATCACTCGCACTACGTCCAGCAGCAGCAGCAGTCTTACCTGCAGCCGTGCTATCAACCGGGACATGGCTACGTGCCCTTCTCTCAGGGCGACGTCTACTCACAGGCGGGCTATTTCCGCCAGACCGGGCAACCCAGCAGGGAGCACTTCGGCCTCGGCCTCAGCATGACGAGCATCAACCACCCGTCATCCCTTCCGCCGTTGCCGAAGGAGGGCCATGCGCTCGCGATGGACCCGACGTCCAACATCAGGTCGAGCGAGGGCGACGGCGAGTGCTCGCAGCACGATGTCGGGCACTTGTCCCCAAAGGAAAAGGACGCTCGCCGGTACGGACTCTACCTCCAGCAGCATCCTCCGGCGTTCGCCCAACGGCGGCGCTTCATCAAGTCCCTTCCGGACGTCCATGATGACCATGACCTAGGCATCGACGCGGCCGGTGGCGAGAACGAGGAGGACTCGCCGCCGCTCGCCTTGGCCCAGCCAATCCTGTGCGACGCTGTCCGCCTACCGTCGCCCGACTTTGGCGGCTCTCCTATCACATCCACGTCCTCGATCCTCGACACGGCCGAGCAGCTGCTCCCCATCCAGTCGCCGTCCAGGTCGAAGCGGGAGGAGCACCAGGAGGGCACGCAGGTTCTTCCCGGCAAGCGTTCGCATGCGTGTGAGGGCTGCCGCAAGTCCAAGAACAGGGTGAGCTCTTTGAGGCCTTTCTTTTCGCGCTGAAAGGCAGCTGAGCTGACTTGAAGATGGACCTGACTGCAGTGCAATGGGGTGGCTCCCTTCCGCGGTCACGGGCCCGCGCGCGAGGCCTGCACTGAGTGCAACAACAGGCGGTTCCTATGCGAGTTCAAGACGCTCAACAAGCGAGGTGCGCCGCTCGGTCTCGGCTTCTGCTGTGCGCCCAGCTGACTTCCGCTTCCCTGCGTTGCTAGGCATGTCGCGCAGCAACCCGATTCGCATTTTCGCCGAGTCGCAGCAGCGCAACAAGTTTGAGCGCCGCGGCGGCGGGCATGGCGAACGCCCCGACGTCACGCCAAACGCTCGCGGCCAAGCTGCGCATGGTCAGGACGGACGACGCCAGGCCGCCTTCGCCTTCGGCCCTCCCATTGCCAGCACCGCCGCCGCCCCTGACGACGACAACGAGGCTCGCCCCGAAGAGGGCGAGTCTCGATGGCCTGGTGCTTCGAGCGCTCGAGTCCAGCTCGGACGATGCGGACACCAGCGGTACGTACGCGCCCGGCACGTCGACGAGGGTGTCGTCCATTCGCTCGTCGGCGCCGCGCAGGGCTTCCGCCGGCCCGTCTCTCCTCCTTCCCCATCCTCGCTAGAAGGGCACCTCGTCCCTCGCACCTATCAAAACCCCCAAATCAGCATGCGGCTCACGCCCTCTTCGTACCCGTACCTATGACGACATCTCACTTCGCGCTTCTCACTATCCCGGGCTTCTTGATCTCCCCCGCGCCAACCTGCACATCCAGCCTCGCTCTCACATCATTGTAAAGCTTCCCTCATCACGTATCCTGACCCCGCCGCTCCTGTTGCCATCACGCCCACCCTACCTCATGCTTTGTATGGCGCAGCCGCGCCCCTTTTTCTCATCCACCACCCTGCATCGGACCCTCCCTTCCTTACTCCCTTGATTCCGCTTCATTGTATCTCCTCGCGTTCGTCTCTTGGACCACTTGCCCGTCTATGCCAATGGCTTCCTGCAATTTTTAGCGCGTGAGCGATGCAAGGTTGGAGGTGCCAGGTGGATCGCGGCCAGTACTCGCGTCGACGCGTCGAGCGGCGCGCGCGCAGCAGCCACCCCCCCTTGCCCCCCCAAGCATGACAGGGAAGGGCCAAAAGGCTTCTCCTCCTGAGAGCCAGCTTGGAGCGGCAGGGCTGGGGATAGTTTCCATCAGCATTCAGCATTCTGAGAAGCTTCAAGGTGCACCGGCGGGCCAGCTTCCGCGTCAGAGGACGCGTAGGCAGGTAGAGTTGCACGTCTCGCCCCCCGCGCCACGCCTCCTGCTGCCTCCGCAGCCCCCGTCTATAAAGCTCAGCGTCTCCGCCCGCCTTCCGTGTCAGAGGTTTGATTGAAGGAGCTTCATATACAGGGGTGTTGTTGAGCCGACAAGAGCGAGCGAGATCGCCGGTTGGGAATGAGACAGAGGATGGAGGAGAAGAGATGCGAGCCGTTGCTGAGGGGAGAGGGGGGGATATAGTGAGGGTTGCGGTGCATGACCAGGACCTTGATGAGCTTGATGACTAGTGGGGTAGGAGGGAAGATCCGAGATGGGGGGACGGGTACAAAGGGCTTGTGAAGGGTAGCAGGTGTGTTTTTGAAGATAGTGTACGCGCGGAATGGAGATGGTGAGGTGCAGAGCGCCCGGTGGGCGGGGTAAGGTGAGTAAGAAGGTTAGCCGAGGACGAAGGTGCTGGCAGGACGTCTAGAAGTCCGGGAAGAGGTGGCCGTGCGGGTCGGGGCCGGGCTTGCCGTACTCTGCCGTGTCAACCTCGGCGTAGCGGTCGAACCTGCAGGAAAGCGGGAGGATAGTCAGCGGGTGTTGCATTAATGCAAGGGGAAAAGGGACAACACGCACTGGCTCGTGTCTCCGTCGCCTGCAATCTTCGGCACGTAAGGCGCAGGGATATCGCGCCTGTAGAGTCGGTCCCAGTCGACCTCGCCGAACCACGCGTGACCGAAGATATCGTGCGAGCCGCTCTTGAGGTTACCGAAGCGCTTGGTGAGGTCACTCGTGAGGAGCGACTTGAGCAGGTCCTTAGACATGCTGTCGAAATAGGACGGGTAGCGGACTTTGCCGGCGATGATTTTCTCGTAGAGCTTCATTGGGTTGCCGTCCTCGGTGAAGAAAGGCGGGTAACCGGCCTGCAACAGGCGATAAGTCAGACGCGGCCGCCTTGAGGGTCATGGACAGGAAACGCACCAGCATCTCGAAGATGAGGACGCCGAGCGCGTACCAGTCGACCGACTTGTTGTAGCCCTTAGACTGGACGACCTCGGGCGCGAGATAGTCGGGCGTGCCGCACAGCGTCCACGTGATGTCGGGCACGTACTTGGCGAAGCCAAAGTCAGTCACCTTGACGTGCCCGTCGGCGCCGAGCAGGATGTTTTCCGGCTTGAGGTCGCGGTAGATGATGTCGAGCGAGTGCAGGTAGTCGATCGCGAGTGCGACCTCGGCCGCGTAGAACTTGGCGACCGAGTTGGGGAAACGCTGCACAGGGGAGAGGTCAAGTCAGCGCCAGCTCATCACAGACGGTGGACGCGGACGCACCTGCGACTTGCGCAGCAGGCTGAAAAGCTCGCCGCCGGCGACAAAGTCCATGACCATGTACAGGTTGCGCGGGTCGGCGAACGTGCCCCACAGGTTGACGAGGAACGGGTGGCGGACGCGGACGAGCATCTCGCGCTCAGAGTTGGTGTGCTCGACCTGCTTCATGCGCACAACCTTCTCCTTGCCGAGGACCTTAACGGCGTAGAAGCGGCCGTTGTGGCGCGACTTGACGAGATGGACGCGACCGAACGATCCCGTACCCAGCCTGCGGAGAAGACGGACGGGACTTCAGCCCAACCCAGAGTGCCACTGATTGGAGGAGCGACTCACGTTCGGGCGACTTCGAAGTCCTTCAGGGCATACTTGCCCGCCGTCTTCCGCACCTTGACGGCCTCTCCCGCGCTGTTGCCGCCGCTGGCCGCATTGGTTTTCGCGACAGCGTTGGCGTGGATCTGGGCGACGCGGGCGTTCTGCTCGGCCTGTCGGAGCGCGGCCTGCGCGACCGCGGCCTGGTCGGCTGCTATGCTCGCCGGCGTCTGCGCGTGCGCTGCGGCCGGCACGGGCGGGGCCGACTCGTAAGAAGGCGTGGGTTGGGCCTGGCCGTCTGCCATGTTCGCGTAGGGGGTAGAGGAGGAGGGCTCGGAGTAGGTGCCGTAGCCGGAGGGAGTGGTAGAGTGCTGCTGCTGCGAGGGCTTGTACTCTCCGCGGAGGGCGGCGGACAGGTTGCGGTCGGCGTTCTGCTGGTGAGGGCCGGAGTGGTAGGACGAGCCTGAGCCGATGGAGCCGTTCGAGGACGAGGTGGGTGTTTGCGGGGGTCGCGAAGGGAGGCCAGAAGGGATGGAGTTGTAAGGGTCGCTGATGAGACAGGCCAACGGCAGAGAACGAGGTGGTCGTGGAGGGAGGACAGGCAGATGGCACAGGACGTGATGGTCAGCTCGTCCGCCCTGAAACATCTGGCGCAGAGCAGTGAGTGCGCACCTCTGCATACGTTGGCCCTTGCCGTGGTCTGCGATGGCGACGGCCGCGGGTTCGGCGACGGTAGGCGACTTGGGGCGGTCGATGGCGAGCGCCTGGAACTGGAGGGTGTCGGACGGGTCCGCGGGGAGGACGAGGGTCGGGTGCGCGGCGTAGGGGTCGTAGCTGAGGTACGACGGCTGCTGCTGCTGCTCCTGGATGTATGCGGCCTTGGGCGATGCGAGCTTGGCGGCGGGGTACGGAGAGACGCTGCTGTTGCTAAGATCGGCCGCTGCGGGCGGGCTGTTCGAGTGCTGCTGCTGCTGCTGCTGCTGCTGGGCTGCCTTCTCCTTGTAGAGATTCGAGGTGACGCGAGCGATGAGGCCTGTCGGCATCCGGGTTGGCAGGGAGAAGAGGAAGGAAGGCAGGCAGGAGGTGAGCTTCGCAGCCGGAGCGCAGAGGGAGACTAGGGGGGAAAGGAAGGGTGAGACAAGGTGGTGATGTTCGGGGGGGATGCGCACCTGGCAGAGGGAGAGGGACGGATAGCAAAGAGGACGCAAGGGGACGCACCGCTTGCGGGTTTGGCAGGAGGAGATGCACGGTCGACCACCGCCTGGCGCTGAGACCAACCTGGTTTCAGATCAACCCAACCCCCCGTACGCTTTCGTCCGTCCACTTGCGGCCTGCTTCAGCGCATCGACGTGACGGCAAAGACAGCAGGCATGAAGAGCGCTTTCTGAGGTCGGAAGCGGGGGAGGGAGTTGGACTACGGAACTACGGGAGAGAGTGGTGCGCCCAAAGGGGGGATGGAGAACTGGTTGCGAGGAGGTAAGGGTATGAAGCGAAAAGTGTGTGAGAGATCTAGCTAAGCGACGAGAAAAGGTTGTGCGAACGGCAAGTGTGTGCAGGGAGAAGAAGGAACTGTTGGCACAAGGCGTGAGGGTGGGTCATGGGCGCAAAGAGGCCGGTTGAGCTATGCTAAAGAAGAGTGCGCCGAGAGCTAGCAGTGAAGCCCGGAAAGAAGTCGAGATGCAGTAAGCTGGGCGTTGAAGAGTGTCCGGGGTCGTAGATAGCGAGCGGGCGGGCTAGGAGAAGCGTTGTTACAGGTTGTACCGCTGGCGAAGGCGCTCTTGCAGCGCGGGAGGGAACGTCGGGAAGTTCTGGTCCCACGTCTCGCCCAGCATCGACTTGAACGACGTGAGGACCTGCGCGGAGTGGGAAAGGAGAAGAGGATGTCAGGTCGGACGGCTCTTGAGTTGATCAAGGGTAGATAAACGCACCTTGGCAAACGTCTCGTTGAGCTCCTGCGACGGCGTCGTCCACTTGCAGATAGCGTTGCACAGGTAAATGAGGTCGGGCAGGATCGCGTTGGGGTTGACCATGACGAGCTGGCAGAAGCCCATGAACGCCGACGCCTTCTCGTCGTTGTCCTTGATGTCCCAGAGGACCGAGCACCACGTCTTGCCAAACTGGCCGAGGTGGACCGCGACCGCCTCCGGGAAGATGAGCCCGAGCCGGCCGATTGTGACGGCCGCGTTCTCGAGCAGCGACTTGGGCGTCGACGTGTTGAGCAGGATGCGGATGAGGCACTCGACGATCATCGGCACGTGCGGCTCAAGCTGGCCGCGGAGTGCTGGCGACGGGTTCTCTACAAGGCAGGCGAGCGGACCGTTAGGAGTCAGCGCAAATGACTCTAAGCGCAGTGGCAGGGAAGGAGAAACTCACCCGGCTTGGGGCGGCACTGCATCGCGATCTCTCCAAGCGCCCACGCGGCGTTGTTGCAGACGCTGACCTCCTCGAACTTGGGCGCCGCGACCTGGTCCTGGATCTCCTGAGCGATGCGCGGGAGGTAGAGCGGGAGGTAGTCGTTGAGCGAGTGGCAGTTGATGGCCATGTCGCCGAGCATGGCGTACGCCGACTGGCGGACGGGCGCGTCCGGGTGCTCGAGGCAGCTCTGCAGCAGCTGGATCGACACCGGCAGCTGACCCGGCGGCGTGCCGGCAGGCGCCATGAGCGTCGACAGGTTCTCCTTGAGGCCCTGCGTCAGACCCGAGAGCAGGTCGAGCGAGACGATCAGGAACGTCTTGTCCGGCTCTTCGGCCTGGCCCGACCGGAACGCGATGTACTCCGCCAGCGACTTCTGCACGAGCTTGAGCGAGCGCTCGTAGATCGGGATGGCGTAGGGCGCAAACGCCTCGGCGGCAGAGATCGAGACGGACGACAGGCACTGGCACGGGCATGAGAGGGGCGGTCAGCAAAGGCGCCGCACACAGCGAAGTCGTCGGAAAGCACTCACCTCGAGCAGCGGGATGATGGCCTCGTCGTCGTCGCCGAGCCGGTTCCACTTCTCGATCATGGGCGGCATGAGCAGGCCGACGAGGTTGGGGTCGTTGAGGCCCTCGCCGACTGAGTCGGCCAGCGTGCCAATGGCGTCGTACAGGATGAGCAGGTTCTTCTGCTGGTACTTGGAGAACGCGAACACGAGGTTGCGGATGATGGGCTCAAGGAACGGCTGCAGGCGGGTGCCGGCCTCCTCCTCAAGCGTTGCGAACGCCGAGCAACCCGCCTCCTGCACGCGCTTGTTGTTGTCGAGCACGGCCTTAAGCAGGCCCTCCATCGTCGGCAAGAAGAACTGCGCCTGCGCCTCGGGCGTCGTGTTGGCGTTGACGCACCAGCTCGAGTAGCGGCCGAGCGTCCAGCACGTGATGGCGCGAACGAGGGGCTGTAGCGACGATCGACATCGTCAGCGCGAGACCACAGGAGGTGGACACGATGCGCACGACGCACCTTGGGGTCGGCGAGCGTGCTGATGAGGAGCGGCACAAGTGTCGGCAGGTGCGGCGTAATGCCGTCGAGACAGCCCTCGGCCATGGCGCCGAGCGCCAGAATGCCGCACTCGCGCTCGGTCCACTCGGCGCTGAACAGCTTCTCCTTGAGGTGTGGCAGCAAAATCTCGAGCAGGTCGACCTCGAACACGACGCTCATAACGTCGAGAGCGGCGGCCGAGCACTTTCGGAGGTTCCACTCGGACGAGAAGTCCTCGTCGTCGTCGTCGTCGTCGTAGTCCTCGTCCTCCTCGTCCTCCTCGTCCCCATCCGCACCCAGCCCGCGCGACTTGCCACCGCCGGACGACGGGTCTTCACTGTCGTGCTCGAAGCCGTGGCCCTTGCCGCCGTAGAACTTGGGCTTGATGTCCTCCGGTCGGTCGGGGACGGCCGCGTCGTCGTCGTCATCGGCATCTAGCCAGATGAGGTCCGCCTCCGAGTAGACCATGCCGTTAAGCAGGACGGGCGCGACCTTGCCGAGGAACGGCTTGAGGTGCGGTGCGAGCTCGTCGGCCTCGGCAAACCCGAGCCAGAACTCGCACGCCTCGAGCGCGACCGCCTCGTCCTTGTCCTGCATAGAGTAGATCATGAACTCGGCCACATTGGGCAGCTCGGGCACGATCTTGTCGGGCCGGACCGTCAGGAGAACGGTCAGCGCCTGGCAGACGGCCTTGCGCACGTCCGAGTTCTCGTCCGACGCGCGGCGGAAGAGCGCCGACAGGAACGCGTCGATATTGGTGCTGAGCGAGGGCGGGCCGGTGATGGCAAACGAGTTGAGGCACGAGATGGCTTGCGTACGGAACTTGGCCGTCGGGTGGTCGGTGAACTGGATGAAGCGCGGGATCATGAAGTCGAGCAGGCGCTGGCCGCTGATCTCGATGTCGAGCTCTTTAGGCAGGTCCTCGCACACTTTCGTCAACGTCGAGAAGGCTCCCTGCAACGCGCGTGCAAGGGCTGTCAGCCTGCGCTCATGCAGCGAAGGTCGCTCCTGACCGCACCTCCTGCTCCTCTGGATTCGGGCTGTCGAGCGCGCCCATGAGCTTGGCCAGGGCCTCAGTCCAGGTCTCCACCCCCTGGTCGTTGAGCAAGCTGACGATGACGGTGCCGACCGTCTGGCGGACCATAGCGACCGGGTCACCGAGCGCCGACAGCACGCTGTCCTTGACGTACTGTACCAGCGCCGGGTCGGCCGACGACAGCTTCCCAAGGTTGTTCTTGAGCAGCAGGCCGGCGACGGACCGGAAGCGCTCGTCCTCGCCCGCCATGCGCGTCAGGATGTGGACGAGGTAGCCCGGGTAGTCGGGGATCGACTCAAACGACTCTAGCCGCTGCAAAATCCAGCACCAGCAAGGGGGTCAGCGACTCGAAGAGCTCTGGTGAACGCACTCTGCTGAGCGGAGGAGGGTGGAGAGTACCGACCTTGGTAACCTGCGCCTGGACCGCGCTGTTCTCGCTCGTCGAGTCACGCAGGACCGAGATGAGCTCATTGACGCCGTCTTGATTAGGTGCCCAACTCATGCTGAAGGTAGAAGGTAGGTGGAGACGGAGGAGGCAGGGAGAGGTATTGGGGGACGGAGTGGACCAGGTCGGGGGCTCTCTCTAGCTGCAAGGGAAGCACGAGCGAGGAGGATCGGAGACTGCGACGCATTGCAGACCGCGTGAAAGCGCCGGCGATCAGCAGAAGCTTCGGTCAAGCTGGGGGCGCGCAAGACGGACCAGGAACCGGAAGGCGAGCTGCTTTGGAAGGGGCGTGAGGAAGAGGATCCGAGGGTCTTGCGCTTGATTTTGCGCCGCGCGGCCGCAGAGGAGGACGGACGATCAGCGCTGCAGCGTCGAGTGCTGTGACTGTAAGAGCGACTCACCAGGCGCGTGCGGATCACGATCTAGCCTGCGGTCGTACCGTGCAGGGAAAAAAGGGTGAAGGAGGGGAAAGAGGGGAGGGAGGAACGAGGTGTAGCCGGCTTGCTGCTGGCCGCTGCTGCTTGGGGGCGGAGTGCCGCGCGCGCGGCGGTCGATGTATTCGATTGATCACGGGTTAATCGAGTACTGATCAAGCTTGCATAAGATTAGGATTGAGTTTGTCGAACAAAGTAACCCCTTTACTCAACGACGAACCCAGCTGGCTCGATGTGCAGGCACCGCCCCGACATCCTCCTAGCCATCCCATGCTGATGGACGAGGAGCTCGCTGAACATTGCCTGGCCGGCCGTCCTCAGCTGCTCTCCGCTGTTCGCCACTGCTGCTGACGGCGGCCCGCACAGACCCTTTGACGGCCTCCGTGCCTCGCATCTCCCGCTCGAGCCCTGACGCGCCTCTTGCTTCCGCCGTCGCGTGAAGGGACGACCCGACCCGGCCTGAGCGCAGGCCACCCAGCAGCCACGACGCCGCCGCCGTCGACGCAAGTACTGGGCCTCCTCTCGCCCTCCCGCCGCCGAAATAAAGGCCTCCTCTACCGTTGCGTCGGTCCCTTTGCTCCTGTTGCTTCGACCGCTCCCGGCTTTGTGGACTGCGCGCTGACCTGGCCTGGCCCTTCCTGTCTTCACGCCTGGCGGACAGCCCGATCCGGCCAGCACGACGCGTCCTCCTCCTTCTCCACCGTTCTGCTCTCCCTACCCGCAGCCAGCAGCGACTCAAGCCCAGGCAGACTGGCTCTCAGGTCCGTCCACGCACATCCCCTGCCCCTCTCCCGCAGCCAAAGAGCCTTCTTTCGCTCTTCCATCGGCGCCGGAAGACCCCCCCCCCCCCCTCTCTCTTTTCCCCTGCGTCACCGTCGCTCACATGTTTCTTCCCGTCGTCATCGGCTCAGAATTGCAGCGCGCCGCAACGCGACCCTCCTCGAATCCCTTGCCAGCGCTTACTCGACGACGACCTCGCTACGAAAGGACCCGACGTAACAAGGCGCTCTCGCAAGTGCGCGTGGCGAGGTCGAAGCTCGCTTCTTCCGGCTGGCGACTGCATATCGACGTCAGGAGGCTCCCTGCTCGCCCACCTCGTCGTTCTCCTGTGCCGCCCCGGCTGCGGTCCTGCTGTCGGCACGGCGACTGTGAGCTCCTTCCCTCGCCTGCTTCCAAGCTTCATTTTGTTCCCTCCGTCCTCTAGTCCGCTGACTATGGAAGTCCACCTTGACGCTCCCCCCCAGCTCGCCTTCTGACGCAGCGGTCACCTTCGCGCCGACCCTCTCCGGCATCCCTGTCCAGCGACCATGCCGACCCACAACACCCTTCAAAAGCCTTTACCTTTGCGATCAGCAACGTCAACCTCGACGAGCAAAAGCAGCTCGGCATCCGCCTTCGCCGGCTCGCACGGCACTGGCAACACTTTCTTCCGCCCTTCACGGCCTGTGCCAGCCTCCACCCTCGCGTCGTCCAGCAGCACCTCGGCCGTTGACGCGCTGGTGAGCACGTCCAAGAGCCTACGGGTGCTCTTCAAGGGCTCCTTCGAGGCGAGTGGCACGGCGTCCACCCGAAGCCGGCAGACGTCCGCCAACGGCGCAGTCGGCAAGGGCAAGGGCACGCCGCCGAACCCAACGCTCGAGCAGCCTCTTTCGGGCGGGGCGGACGATGGCACGAGAAAGCGGAAGGCGAGCCTCGTCCGGCGGCTGTCAACCTCGATCTCGACGGGCAATACCGCCCGGCTGTCCAAGAAAACGCCCACAGTGGGCCCCACTTCACCCGCGAACGGCGAGCCTCCTCACGGGCGGCAAGTCGATCTGCCGTCCTCGACTCTGGGGTCGAACGACGATGCAGGGCGATTCACGGCGCCGATCCTGCGTGACGGTACGCTGTCGTCGCCGGCGCTGCACCTGTCGTCCGACGCGCTGAGCACGCTCGACCCGCCCGAGGTCGTACCGTCGTCTTTGTCAGTCGAGGCGCTCGTCTCGCCTTCAAGGTCGCGCGCGAGTACGGCCGACACGATCCGCGGCGCGCCGCCGCCCCAGCAGCAGCCCACGCCGACAAGCACGGTCAAGCGACCAGGCGTGCCGCTGCAGTCGCCGATCCACCTCGACGAACCCTCGACCCCTGCTCGCGTGCGGCATCCAACGGCGCCAGTATCGCCGACGACGACGCGCAAGGCCGTATTGAGCTCGACCGACACGCTCGCGCTGCCGACGCCGACGCCAGCGCGCAACCACCAGCGCGCGTACTCGTCGCCCGTCCAGCCCGCGCGGCAGGCGCTCCGGCACGCCGCGTCGTTCGTGCTCAAGCAGATGGCGAGGTACTTGCCCAAGGAGGTGCGCGCGCTGCCGGAGATGGGCTGGGAGGAGTGCGAAGAGCGGTTGCGCGTGTTGAGAAGGGCGGAGAAGACGTGGGGTGCGATGGTCGGCCCTGGGGGAGGCGAAGGAAAGGAGCAGCGGTTGTTCTCAGATGCACTGAGCGACGGCGTTGTTCTCTGCTAGTGAGTCTTGATGCCTGCTTTCACGACGGACGTCTGCATGCTAACGATTCGCCTGTTTGCAGCCTGCTCAACCGCCTCTTTTCGGCGTCCCTGCGACCGCCGCTTGCGCCTTCGCTGCGGCCTGACCCCTCCGCCGCCACCCGGAACGTCAGGCACTTCCTCTCCGCGCTGGGGTCGCTCGGTTTCGCGCTCGAACACCAGTTCACCCCTGCCGACATGACGGCCTCGCCACCGTCGGTCCCCGGCCTGCTGCGCGTCGCCAACACGATCAACATGCTGGCCAAGATGGAGTTCGACCCGGTCGCGGGCTCGTCGTCGATGAAGAAGCCGCCGTCGTCGGGTTCATCCAGTCCTGCGTCGTCCCGCCCCGGTTCACCAGGCTCAAGACCGGGATCGCCAAACAAGGTGGTTTTCGTTCTGCCGGAGACGAAGAGGAAGCATCGGTCCCTGCCCGTACCCGCACGACGTGCGGAGATCGGTCTTCCGCATCAGCAGCAGCAGCAGCAGCCTCAACAGCCGCGGTTCATCCCCCCGTACCAGCCCTTGCGGCGCGTCACGCCTCCATCACCGGTGCGGGCCGAGTCAGGCAGCAGCCGTCGCCGGGTAGAACGCTCTGCGTCGCCGACCGTCAACCGACTCGGCCAGGGAGGCCACTCGCATTTCAGCGCCTCGGGCCCGCTCACGCCGCCCATCGAGGACCTCGTGCCGATCGAGGACTACCTTCAAGCGACGCCCCGTCCTTCGCCGCTTGCGGTGCACGCCCGTCCGCGGACGCCGTCGCTCGTCGACGAGCCGCCAGAGGCCAAGTCGCGCAAGTCGATCGACAGCAGCTTGTCGTTCTCGTCAGCCGACTCGGCGCGGACGGTCCTCGAGCTGAGTGGCGGACCGCAGCCGCTCATCTCGGTCGGCTCGTGCAGCTCAGAGTCCAGTCACGGCCATGGTTCGCCTGCGCCTGCAGCGACCAACGCGGGCGCAGTGCTCAAGGACGTCTCCGGCTTCGGACACGGCCGACCGACGGCCTTCACGCACTCGAACGCGTCCATGCCGACCCTGCCGTCCATCCTGCGCACCCCGTCCGCCGGGTCAAGACCAACGTCGCCTATCGGCATTCGCAACGCCAACGTCCGCCGCGTGTCGCCCTCGGTCATCTCACGCCCGTCGTCCGTCCTCCGCCGCGCAGGTTCAGCGGCCGATTCGACGCTGGGCTCGTCTATCGCGCCCTCGCCGCGTCGGCAGCTACAGCGGCGCGGGACCAGCGTCGATCTTGCCGGCACAGGCATGTCGATAGAGACGCTTGTCGCCGAGGCCATGGCAGCCGAGATCGCTCTGCCGTCGTCCACTACTCCCAGTAAGAGCATGGTCGCCTCTGGCTCAGAGGAGGCGAAGCTCGGTGACCTGCCCATCGTCGAGGACCGACCTCGCCCGCTCAGGCGCAACTCCTCGGCCAGCGGCAAGAGCTACGTCGTCTCGCGCTCAAGAAGCCTTAAGCGGTCCCAGTCGCCCGCTGTGCCCGACTCGTCTCAACTCGAAGAGAGCGCAGTCGACTCTGCTCCCTGCACGCCGTCTTCGTCCGCCTTCCGGTCAACCTCACCCCCGTTGGCCGACCATCAGTACCGCCGGCCAGAGTTCTCGACACGTCCGACCCCGGTAGCGCATGATGCCTACGCAAAGCCGTCCGCCTCCCGCTCAGCCCAGTTCGCGATCGGCGTCAAGGGCGAGGACGACGAGCACGAGCGCCGGCGCCGACACTCGGCCTTCGCGAGCCGTCCGAGCTTCAGCCAGATCAGGAGCGACGGCGTGCTGGATCAAGGCCGCGGATGGGGCGACGGGCGCTCGTTGTCGCAGGATAGCAGCTCGGTCAGCCTCGCAAAGGACGGCAGTGGGCACCGCGAGCTGCTCACCGTCAGGGAGGATGGCAAGCCGACCGTCATCTACGTGCGTCCCTGCGCCCTTCATTCTCCGACCTTGCGACTGACCTCAGTCACTCTACACCCAAGTCCCTTGGCAACTGCATCGGCAAGGGCCAGTTTGGCACGGTCGTACGTTCCCGCTTCGGCGCCTTGTGGTTGCAGCGTAACGCTTACCAGCATCCGTCTGACAGTACCGCGCGCTGCAACTCGCAACAGGCGAGATGGTCGCCATCAAGCGCATCCGCCTAGAGGGCCTGGGCGACGATGACGTCGCGCAGCTGATGAAGGAGGTCGAGCTTGTCAAGCGTCTTTCGCACCCGAGCATCGTCAAGTACCAGGGTATGATGCGCGACGACGACACGCTCAACATTGTACTCGAATACGTTGAGAACGGCTCGCTCGGGTCGACACTCAAGTCGTTCGGCAAGTTCAATGAGCGCCTTGTCGCGTCGTACGTCAGCAAGATCCTCGAGGGCCTGGAGTACCTCCACTCGCAAAAGGTGCGTTCGCTGCATCATCCTGCCGCGGCCTGAGTTGTGCGCTGAGAGTCGAGGCAAACCACAGGTCGTTCACTGCGACCTCAAGGCTGCCAATATCCTGACGACCAAGATCGGCAACGTCAAGCTCTCCGACTTCGGCGTCTCGCTTAACCTCGTGGCAGTCGAGCAGAAGAAGGAGAACGACGTCGCCGGCACGCCGAACTGGAGTGCGTCCTGCCATTCCTCGCTTGAATTCAGCCTGCTGACTAACCTCTGCGCCCTCGTTGTCAGTGGCTCCCGAGGTCATCGAGCTGAAGGGGGCATCTCCTGCGTCGGACATCTGGTCGCTCGGCTGCGTCATTATTGAGCTCATGACCGGCCGCCCACCGTTTGCCGATTGCGGGAACAGCATGGCCGGTATGTTCACCTCGACTTTCTCACGGTCCCGCAGTCCCTCACCAATTGGCTGCCGCAGTCATGTTTCGCATCGTCGAGGGCGGTCCCCCGCCCATTCCGGAGGGCGCGTCGGACGAGCTCAAGGCCTTCCTTTCGCAGTGCTTCGAGAAGGACCCGTCGATGCGGCCGAGCGCAGAAGTCCTCTCCGGGCATGTTTGGCTCGAGAGCGCTCTTGCCGAGGCGCGCGACCGCAAGGTCAGTTGCCAGTCCTTCTATCATCTTGGGCTCTGCTGACGCTCGCTTCCTAAACCTCTGGGCGCAGCTGTACCGACAGGAGAGCATCCCTTTCCTCAGCCGCAAGAGTGGCGAGTTCGACCTGCGCAAGGAGGCCGGTCGTTCTATGCCTATCTCTCCCGGATACTACAGCACCGCGCCAGTCGAGATCGACACCAGCGACCAGCTCAACGTCCCTACTTGCATCGACATCCCGGGCCGCCAGCAGGTGTCGCCGTCGCTTCCGTCGCAGGTGTTCTCGCTTCCGTCCTCGATGAGCGCGGCGTTCCCTATGACTGCGGACGACATTGTCCCCCGCGCGCATGCGTTCGTCAAGAGCACGTTTAGCAAGCGTGCGTCCATCCGCTTTGACGAGGCGGGCTATTCTGACCTTTGAATCGCCTGGACAGCCGTACTTTGCCGCGTCTGCCACCTGCACGTCACCAAGAGCGCCGTCCTGTGCGAGGGGTGCACGCTTATCTGCCACCGCAAGTGCGTTCCGGATGCACCTCAGTTGTGCGACATCAACGCGCAGATGATGCTTGCCGGTGCGTCCTCTGTACCCACTGCTCATCATGCGCTCTTACTGACGCACCTTCGTTCGTCCTCAGCCCAACGCACGAGCCAATCGCAGCAGCAGCAGTACTCATCGGCGTCCGCTTTCCCCTTCCCCTCGACGAGCGCGGTCGATGACCCTCTCCTCTCGCCCGTGGGACCCTCGTCGCACGTCCTCTCGACCTCGCCATCGATGTTCAACCTGCCGGACCGCATCATCCAGAACCTCAAGCGCGCTCGCTCGCCGGCTCCGTCGATGCGGCGCGACAGCGAGAGCCGCGAGTCAGGCGCCAGCGGCATCAAGCGCTTCGTCTTCCCCTCATCGCGGCCGAGCGAGGACCGTGAGCGGCCGTCGAGCCGGCAGGAGCGGCCGCTCTCGCGCCACTCAAACTGCGCCACTCGCCCGCAGAGCCGCCAGTCGCGGCTGTCGCGCATCGGCCGTGCAGGCATCAGCTTTGCCAGCAGCAGCGGCGGCGGCGGCGGCGGCGGCGGCGGCCGTAGCAGCAGCGCTGTCGACGCCGAGTGCGACATGCCTGAGCAGGACACGACGACCGACGATGTCGAGGATGACGCCAACGCGAGGTTCCCTACAGGGATGTCACCGACGGTCGAGTCGCACCTGCTGCCGCCTCCAGCACCCGGTGCCTTCTTCGACTCGCCCGTGTCCAGCCCATCCGCCTTCCAGTCATCGTTCGCCGGCGGCGGCGGCCTCACGCGCTTCAGCACGCGCAGCGCCAGCGGAGGCGATGCGAGGCCCATCGGCCACAAGCGCAAGGAGTCCAAAGACTGCGTCATCTGCTGAGCCTGCCCTCCGACGACCGCATCCACTCTCTCCTTCCCTCCTTCCCTCTTCTCCCGCCGTTACACATGCCTTTGCGATCTTTCTGCCTTCCTTCCCTCCCACCAAGTGGCCCCGGCGGCCAGCGTTTCGTCCGAGCTCCTTACGTCTCTGATCGCGTCCGCTGCCAGTTCTGCTTGTCCCCCCCCCCCCACTGTATCCAGCCTTTCGTACTCCTGCACAGCACCCGCCTATACCTTGTCCAGTCTTTCCGCACCCCGTCGGTCATATACTATCGACCGTACCCCTCTGCCCGCCCTGCACCGCCCTGATACCTTACCCTCGCGCGCGACCTCCCCAGCTTGATTCCCGCCCTGGAACCCCCTCTCGCCCCGCTTCGAGCCCCTCGTATCGTATCGACCCCGCCAGTCACCGCCTCTCGATGCCACTGACGGCCGCCTCCTGTCCCGCCTGCGTGCGTGTCCGGCCGATGTTATGTCTTCCCTGCTGCAACTAGCTCGTGGACGTGGACCGACGTCGAGGCGTACCAGTGCAATTGCGAAAAGAAAAAGGGGCTGCAACGTTGGGTCGTAATCGGCGGCAGATACGCTTGTCGCGCGACCGCATGGTGCGCCCTCGAGGGCGGACAGACGACGCCATGGGGAAGGCTGCTCACCCCGCGCACGAGCGCTCACCAACCGCTAGCTACCTTATAACTCGCCTTCCTCCTAAGCAGCTCGGACGGCAGCAGGTGAGCGCCTTCACCTCGCAGCTCCTGCTCAGCCCGTCTCAAGTCTGCCGTCTGCCGGCCTGCTCCGACGGGAGCGATAAGGCGCGTTGGCACTGAACACGGCCTGGAGTAGGGAAACGGGGACGAAGCCTCGCGCAGGGGCCAGAGGGGGCAGTAGGCCAAAACGGGCGACAGCATGGGCGAGTGAGGGGGGGAAACCGCGCTCGGTTCAAAAAAGGCTGACCTCTCGCTGCTGTTCCTCTCTCTCTCCCCCCCCCCCCCCTTGCAGCCCCATCCCCACGACAGCATCTCAGAGCGCCTCATTACTTGCCACACCCCATGGCCTCGACGACGATGACGACAACGACGTCGACCACCCCACCACCCTACACCGCAACGCCAACGGCGGTCACCCCCGCCCCGCCCGCGCCCTCCGCGCCGCCCTCCGTCGGCCCCTCCGCCGGCTCCGCCCCGCTCGCGCGCACCGTCTCGCGCGCAGAGTCGACCCGGTCGACCGCGGGCGTCGCGTGGCGGCTGGACCCGAACCGGCCCAAGTTCAAGCTGAAGCCGCGGGCGAAGAAGGAGGAGGCGGCGGCGGCGGCGGCGCGGAAGGGGGGGCCGACCGAGTCGGTCAGCTCCATCTCCCCCCATCTCCCTCCCCAGCTTTAGTCTGCCGGGTTGGCGAGCGACCCGCTCTGCACCTGATGGAGTCGCTGACCTCGCGCCTTTGTGCCGTTGCGCAGGTCGCCAACTTTAGCCGTGACGAGTACTTCGGCCAGCGGCCGCTGTACGCTGCCGCCTTCTTGGCCGGGTGCGTCCTTCTGATCCCCTTCCTGCCTCTTCCAGCCTGCTGATATCCCCCCCTCACCGCGCACAAAAAAAAAAACAACAACAGATACTTCATCGGCTCCCCGGACCTCGCGATGAACGTCGTGAAGGCGGCCGAGAAGGGCGTCGTGAAAGTCACGGGGCTCTCGGCCGACCCGATCGGCGACAAGAGGGAGCGCAAGCGCAAGGCCGCGCTGGCCAAGCTGAGCGCGATGGACGAGTATGGGGTCGTGCCGCCGGTGGTGAAGGAGGAGGAGGAGGCGGAGGCGGAGGCAGAGGGCGAGCAGCGCTCCACCACGGTTGTCGTCTAAGGGGTGCGCGCGTAGACGTTGTTCCTGCCGGTCGTTGTACATCTTGCTTGCTGCTTCTCTCTTTCCTCCTCCCTTTCCCCTGGTTGTATAAATCTCTCTGCGGCATTCCTCCCTTCGTTGATGCCCCTATCACGCACGCGCGGTTTGTGGGCAGCTAAGTAGGGCATTGCAGAGGCCAGAGCGGGTAGGAGAGATGGGTAGGGAGCGCGGTTGAGCAGGAGGGGATGAGCAGCGCCCTTCCTGTGCCGAGCGCGACCTCGGAGGGAGGACGCGCGATGCTGGGTGTTGGGAGGTGGTTGAAGGAGAGGGGGGGGGGGGTGGAAGGTTCCATGCGAAAGAGGGTTGGTTCCCGGGGGGAACTACAAAGGGTGGCTGGTTCAGAGAGGTCGGAGGAAGAGGTAATGTAGCAGAAGATGGAGGGGTTGGTCAAGGAAGAAAGTGCGCGCATGGGGGTATTGACTGGAGGCGAGACTGAACCCGTCCAAAGGGGGTAACGGGGCGAGCCGACACACGAGGTAAAGCAGGGCGAAGGGCGAACGAACAACGGGCGCTTCCCGCTCCTCCTCAGAGGATGACGCACCCGCCGCAGCAGCCCGCGTCGTGGCTATCCTGCTTGAGCGGGACGTGCCCGCCGCCGCCCGACGCCGCTGCCGCGCTCGGGTTGCCCGCGACCGGTTTTGCCGACGACTCCTGTGCGTGCGTTTTCGGCCCGCCGTCAGGCGGTCAGCACGCTGCTCGCCCTCCTGGGGAGGGAGAAGCAGGTGGGGAGGAAAGGAAGATAGGAGACGCACGTCGGTGTACTTGCGGATGTTGCGCACGAGCTCGGCAAACGCCTCGTCGACGTTGATGCGCTGCTTGGCCGACGTCTCCATGCACGTCGTCCCGAACTCCTGGGCCATCTGCCGGCCCTCTGCAGCCCGCACACCGCACGACACGCCGTCGAGGGTCAGCTTCGCCCTCGGCGCGCCTGTGAACGGGAGAGGGCCGCACCGAAGGTGTTGACAGTGCGCTCGTACTCGAGATCGCACTTGTTCGCAACGAGGATCACTGCGAGACAGGACCGGCGCACGCAAGACACCTCGTCAGCCTGAGCCTGCTGCGCTTCGACCTCCTCGCGTTCAAAAGGAGGGGGTGAAGGCCGACGCACCAGGGAAGCGGTCCTTGTCCTTCACCCGCAGGATCTGCGCATGGAACTGCCGGATCTCATCGAACGAGTTGCGCGACGTTATGCTGTAGACGAGCATGAAGCCCTGACCCGTGCGCATGTACCTGGGTCGCGTGAAGAAGGAAGGAGGGGTCAGCGCGGCCCGGACGCGAGGTGCAGGAAGCGGCGAGAGCAACGCACTGTTCACGCATGGCTCTGCAGGACCATGACCATGGGGAGGCCGGTCAGCATCAGATGCCCGGCGGCCAGCAGCTCACGCCCTCCCATCCAGCCGGGGCGCACGCACCCATACTCCTCCTGCCCGGCCGTGTCGAGCACGTCGAGCAGCGCGACCTCGCCGTCGATCGTCGTCTGCTTGCGGTACGAGTCCTCGATCGTCGGGTCGTACTCGTCGACAAAGTGCGACTGGATGAACTGGATGGCTGTGTGGGTAATTGAGGGGGGTTGCAGGACGGCAAAGATGGAGGGGGGGGGGGGGGGAAGGGAAGACGCGGACGCGGGAGGGACGCGGGAGGCACGCGAGGGTGATGGCGCGGGCGGGACGCAAGGCATGAGCCGAGCCGAGCCGACGGTCGAGCAAGCACGCAGGACGCGCGAGGGGACGACGCGTGGCGGCGAGACGAGGGTCCGGCGGGAGGATGCGGCGAGAAAGGGGTTCGACCGGCGGAAGAGATCAACAAGCCAAGGGGCGAGCCGTCAGTTCCATCTGCCTCCCCTTCTGCAACCAAGCACGGCAGACGCAACGCACTCAGAGCACTCTTGCCAACACCTGCAGCCCAGCGCGCAGAGACAGAGTCAGCACAGGCGCAGAAAGGCTGCAAGTCACGCGGCCGAAGCGAGGGCGCGAGCTCGCCGCTGAGGGCTGCGAGCGAGCTCGAGGAAGAAGGGGGGGGGGGGGGAAAGGGGGGGAGGGCAAACGGGGGACGCACCTCCGCCGCCGACGACGACGAGCTTGTACTCCTTGAGGAAGGTTGCCTGCGGCGGTGGCACAAGGCGGGTGGGAGGGTGGGGGAGGGGGAGGGGGGGAAGCAGAGGGGAGCCGGGCGTTGAGTGCGTGCAAGCAAGGGGCGAGCGAGGAGGAAGGCAGGTCGAGGTCGAGCGCGCCGCCCGTCAGCACTGCTCATCTCCCCCGGACCGGGCACGCGGCCGGACGGACCTTGGTGGTAGCCATCGTACGGGGTCTGGCGGGGAGGAAGGAGGGAGGGAAGGAAGGAGGAGGATCTGGCTCTGCGATGCGCGCAGGAGGCCCCTCGCGAGTTCTTTCTTTCGTCCCCTCCCACTTGTCAAGTCTCAGAACGCTATCCATCGAGCAAACGTCTCTTTTGCAGCAGACCCCATGCCATCCGACACGCCAGCACCGAACGAGCCCTCACGTCGAGAGCGACACGGCGGTGCTTTCGCGCGACCTGCGCGACAGCAGGTACACGACCTCGCCGTTGCGGCCCTGGACGGCCTCGAACGCCGCGCCCAGGTCCTGCGGGGCGATCTCCTCCTCCTCCTCCTCCTCCTCCTCCTCTTCTTCCTCCGGCTCGGGCTTGCGCACGGGCGCAGGGGCGGGCGGGCGGGCAAGGGCGGGCGCAGGGGCGAACGCCGGGGCGGGAGGGAGGGGAGGGACGGCGGCAGGCGTCGTGCGGCGGGGCGACCGGCGCGCGGACGGCTCGGGCGCGCTCACGGCCGGCGTCCCCTCTGCTGCGCTGCCGCCGGCGACGACGGCTGGCCCGGGAGCCTTCGTCGTCCCCGACGACACCCTGCGCAGCGACCTCCTCGGCGCCGGGTCCAACGGCGACCCGACCGCGGCGCGCGGCGCGAGCGCGCCCGGCGGGTGCGGGCGCGCACCGGCGTCCGACGGCGTCGCGACCGACTCGGTCAGCGCGCTCGGGCTCGTCCCTGCCGCCGCTGGTGCTTCCTCGTGCGTCGGCGGCTGGCGGTGCGCGTGTCGGAGGCTGGAAGCCGGACGCGATGAGGGCGTGCGGGCGGGTAGGGAGGAGAGCGACGGCGGCGACGACGACGACGAGGAGGAGGGGGGAGAAGAAGAAGGGTAGTCGACGAGGTGCTTGAGCGCGGACGAGCGCGTCATGCGCCGCGCTGGGGCCGGGCGGGGGCCGTCGACGGGCGTCTTCGCCGCTGCCGGCGGGTGGGGGCGCGAGGCGGAGCCGGCGTCTGAGGGCGGGGCGGCGAGCGTGAGCGGGCTTGAAGGCGCGCACTGAGCGGCCGGCGCCGGCGCAGGGGCGAGGGAAGGGGCAGGCGTCGCCGGGCGCGAGTTGATGTACTCCTCCTCCTCGTACTCGGACGACGCGCGCGCACCCCCGCCGCCGGCGTCCGCGTCCTCCTCGTCTGACGCGACGGACGTGAGGTCGGAGCCGTCGTCTGTGAAGAGGTGGGCGACGGCGACGGCGACGGCTGCGGCTGCGGCGGGACCAGGGCCAGCGGGCGGCACGTCGGCAACGGCAGGAGCAAGAGCAGTGGAGGGTGGTGGGAGCGTCGCCGTCGGAGAGGGCTCTTCCATCGGACCAGGGTGAATGGCCTCGGGCGCAGCGGACGCCGTGTGCAAGGGGCCGCCAACAAGGGCGTCAGGAAGGGCGATCGTTGCAGACGCAGGCGTCCATCCAGCAGCCGGCGGTGCGACGACGACTGCCAGCTCCGCTGCGAGCGCGCCGGCATCGACGGGAGCCTCCACGACCGCGCGCGCAGGCGCGGCCGGCTCGACCGCCTCGCCCTCGATGGCCTTCGTGTCCCGCGCCTCCACGGGCACGGGCGCGGCGAGAGAGGCCGCTGGCGCAGGCTCGGCGGCGAGCGACGTCAACCCGCCGCTCACGGGCGCGAGAGCCGGCTGGACCGACATGGCCGAGGCGGGTGGGCTTACCGCACGCTGCGCCGAGGCGGCTGCAGACTGCGGCAACGGGGAGGGAAGCGCGAAGTCGGCCTGAGGAGGCGGCGGCGGCGGCGACGGCGACAGCGGCAGGCTCGGAGGGCAGTCACCGGCTGCTCCGTGCAGTGCGCCGACCAGAGGGACGACGTCGACATCCATCGCCCGCTTTCCGTCCACGTCCACCGCGAAAGGCCCGCCGGCAGCCGCAGCCGCAGAGGGCAGGTACGCCCGCACGTGCAGCGCGACGGCGGCGCGCGCTTCGGGCTCGGAGAGCCGGCGGCGCGAGCTCGTGGCGCGCTGTGCGAAGGGGTTTGGATGGGCAAAGGCGTCAGCTGGCTGCTCTCGCGCGCGTGGCGGAGGGCCTCCAGCAGCGCAAAGGGGTTGTAGAAAAGGGGGAAGGGGGAGGAGGAAGGAAGGAAGGCAAAGGTGGAGGACGTACGACAGCAAACGACGCGCCTCTGAACACGTGCTTGAACACCGTCGCCCACTCGCCGTCGTCGCGTGCCATGCCGCCCTCAAGCAGGGCGGCCTTTGTCAGCCGGCGGAGGGCCTACGCGATCCCCGGAGCGGCGGGTGTCAGTGCCAGGGGGGGCAAGGAGAAAGAAGGAAAAGGGGGAGAAGGAAGAGAGGGGGAAGGGGGGCAGGGAGGGAAGGGACGGACATTCTTGTTGGCCTGGAGCCGCCGGGCAGCGGTCTTCTGCGCGCGCTCCTCCGCCTGCTGCCGCCTGCGCTCCTCCTCCTCTTTGTTGTCGTCGTCGTCGTCCGCACCACCCGGCCCCTCCTCGTCGGCCTCCAAACACCCGGCCTCACAAGCCGTCCCAGCGGCAGCGGCGGCGGCGGCGGCGTGCGGGGCTTCCCTGCGCACGCGCACGCGCCAGCGCTCGATCGAGCCGTCCTGCACGTCCTTGCGCACCGGCGCGCGCGCCTCCCAAGTCCCCCCGGCGCCGTCGGCGTCGGCGGGGTGCGCGACCCGAGCCGCCGCCGCCGCCGCGTCGGGCGGGGGTGGGCGCGCGCGCTTTCGGCGCTGGGTCGACGGCGCGGAGGGCTGGCTCCAGACGCCCGGCCTCGCGCTGACCTCCCCCGCGACGGGGCGGGCGGTCAGCCGGTCCTTCAACGGCCGGAAGCGGTCGTTCGGCCCGTGCTTGAGCCGCTTGAGAGGCGGCGGGCCGTCGGCCCTCCCCGAAGAAGACGACGACGACGACGACGACGACGACGACGACGAGGCGGGGGACGAACGAGCGGCGCTGGACGGCGGAAGCGCCTGCTGCTGCGGAGGCCGGGAGTTCCCCTCGAGCGCAGCCGTCGCAGCTGCGGGCGCTGCGAGCCGGACCGTCGCCTCGAGCTCGGCAGCGGCAGCGGGGGCGAGGAGCACCGCGCGCAGGCAGGGCGCGCCGCTGCCGGCGCGAGTGGAGGGGCCCGCGGGCGCGCGCCAGACGGCGAGCGACGGCGGCACCGGCGACGCGTCCCCTGCGGGCGCGGACGGGCCGGCGTGGGAGACCGCAGGGCCGACAGCGAGGAGGACGAAGGCGGGCAGCAGAGAGGGAGGGTCGGGCGGGGGCAAGCCGAGGAGCTCGAGCAGGTGCGCGGTCGGCGACTCGCCCCGGCGAGACGAGGTGTCGTGCTGGTCCCGCCTGTTTCGCGAAGGCAGAGGGACGTGTGTGCAACCGGTCAGCGCACCGGCTCGGCGACAGCGCGCTCCTAGGGAGCGAAAGCAGGGCTGACCGGGGGGAGAGGAGAAGGAGACGCACAGCTCGAAGTCGCCCCCACCGTCCTTCAACACGTCTTCTCCCACGCCGGCCTGCACGAGCGCCGCCCCGTCCCTCGCGGACCCAACGACGACCAGTGCCACCTGCGCCTCCCCTTCCCGCCTCCCGCGGGCGCGGCCGTCGTCGCCGACGCCGAGCGCCGCGCGCAGGCGGGCGAGGCGTTCAGAGCGCTCCCAGGCGGACGAGGTCAGCCGGATGCGCTTGATCTGCCGCGCGCGCGGAGGCAGGCCCGAGGCGGCCGTGCTCGGCAGGGAGGGCTGCTGCTGCTGCTGGTGGGAGCTTGTCGGCCTGCGCTGGCTCGGAGGGAGGTGAGGGCCTAAAGGCGGCGGCGGCGGCGGCGGAGGGTGGGGTGCGAGTCCGTAGAGCGAGAGGCCTGCATCGGCGGCGGCGGCGGGTTAGCCAGCGGGCAGAGGGAGGGGCTGGGCAGGGCGCACCGGGGAGCTGGGGGAGGGCTGGGAGGGCGAGGGGGCCGGACCAAAGGAGGGCGGCGGCGGCGGCGGGCGCAGGGGGGGTGACCATGGGAAGGGAGAGAGGGAGAGAGGAAGAGGAAGAGAGAGAAAGGAGAAAGGGGAGGGAGGGAGGGAGGGAGAGGGGGTGGCGCGTCGGAAGAGAGAGAGAGGGAGAGAGAGGGCTGCTGGTGATCGCCGTTCGAGGGCAACAACAGGCGCGTCCCACCCATATATTCCTCATCGTCCTCCTCCTCCTCCCTCCACTTGGTCTCCAAGACCCAGTCGACGGCGATCGCTTGCGTCTGCGAGTGGATTGAGAGTGAGCGCTCGGCGGCGCTAAGCCTGACCTGAGCGTGCGCGGGGTGGGTGGTGGTGGTGGTGGTGGGCAGAGAGCTGCAGGAGGATGGATTGTCTCGCAGAGGACAGTGCTTTGGGAAAAGGCATGGGGAAGGGGGCGTCATCAAGCGCGCCGAGAGGTGTGGGACGGTGCGACCTGCAGCCTGCTGTGGCTTGGGAAGGAGACGCGGGAGGGAGGGACAGTGCAGGAGGAAGGGTGCTGCGCGTCTGACAGACGGCAAGTAACAAGTACTCTGGGCCTTCGCCGACACAACCCATCCAAGTGCTCCGCGTGACCCGAGTACGCGTGTCCAGCGACAGGGGGGGGTAAAGCGGCGATCGATGCATCCCGTTGAAGCCACAAGGGGCCCTTGTTGCGTGGCCTGCGCGAAAGGTCGAGGAGGATCAAGGGGTCCGTCCGGCTGCAGGCGCAGTAAGCGGCCTGCACCATATCACCCTTCCTCCCTCGTCCCCACAGCGTCCCCTCCCAAAGTCAACACGTCGCACCCTCCCTATACTACTCCACCCCTTGACAGTGTGGATGACCCCATGCTTCACGAACAAGAGACGACGCGTGAACTGCGAGGCAACCCCAGCCAGATCCTGCCTCCTGCCCACCACCACCACCGCGCGGGCAGGCTCAGGTCAGGGTCGGCGCCGAGCGCTGACGCTCCACCCCCCATCCACCCGCAGACGCACGAGGTCGACACCGCCGTGGTCGTCGAAAGTGGCCGGATGAGGATGGGACGCGGGCAGAGCCGTCGTCCTCCCTCCGACGCCGACCCCTGCCGCCCGCCTCCCCGCCGGCCATGGCCCTCCGCGCCGCCGCCGCCTGGTGGCCGCTCGGCCCGCTGCTCGCCCTCGTCGTCGTCCTCCTCGCAGGCGGCCCGGCCCCGCCTTCCGCCTGCCGCATGGCCTGGATGGCGCCCGCCTACGTCCCCCTGCCGTTCGCCCCCGCCCGCGCTGACCGCTCCTGGCGCCTCTACCTCTACCGCGAGCACGGCTGGGACACCGACCGCCCGCCCGACGGCACGCCCGTCCTCTTCATCCCCGGCAACGCAGGCTCCTTCAGGCAGGCCCGCTCCATCGCCAGTGCGCTCGCCCACCAGTACTGGGCCCAGCCGTTCGTCCCCGACCCGGCCTTCGCGCCGAGGGGCGTCCGTCCGGCCGACGTGTTCACCGGTGCGTTCGCTCTCGCCCGTCGCCTTTCCTTCGGGGCTTCTGCGCGCAGAAAGGTTGCTGATAGGGGAGAGGCGGGGAACCTTGAAACTCGTGTGTGTATGTGTGTGTGTCTGCGTGTGCTTCGCGGGACGCACCCACCTCTTCCAGTCGACTTCAACGAGGCGCTCTCTGCGTTCCACGGGCAGACGCTCCTCGCGCAGTCGGCGTTCGTCGCCGACGCCGTGTCGTACATCCTCGGCACGGCGTACGCGCACGAGCCCGCGCAGCGCAGGCCGACCGAGGTGCTCCTGCTCGGGCACTCGATGGGCGGCATCGTCGCCAGGCACGCCGTCACCCGGCTCGCCCCCGGCCAGGCGACCACCGTCCTCACCCTCTCGACCCCTCACCAGGCGCCGCCCGTCACGACCGACCCGGCCATCCTCCGCGTGTACGCCAACATCGCCGCGTTCTTCGCCGGCGGCGGCGGCGGCGGCGGCGGCGACGACGACGACGACCCGGCGCACGCGCTCATCTCGCTCTGCGGCGGCGCGCCGGACCCGACGCTCGCGGCCGACGCGTGCGCGCTCGCCGGCCCGCCGCCGCCGGGGGCGAGCGAGGTGCGGCTGGCGGTGTTCACGAGCGCGGTGCTCGGCGCGTGGACCGGCGTCGACCACGAGGCCATGGTGTGGTGCGACCAGGTGCGGCAGCGCGTCGCGCGCGTGCTGCTCGAGCTCGGCCCGGCGCGGCGCGCGCGCGACAGGGTTCGCATCGCCCGCGAGTGGCTCGTCGGCGGCGGGGAGTGGGACGGGACGGAGGCGTTGCCGCTTGCGGCGGCGGAGGGACTCGAGGAAGGGGGAGGGCTCACCGAGCTCCGCGCGACGGACCGCTTCGTCCTCGCCCCCCCGGCGCGCGACGCGCCCGGCGGCGGGCACACGTACCTCTTCCCGCTCGCCCCGGGGCGGCCGAGCACCTTCCGCCTGCTGACGTCGCTCGCGCTCCCGCTCGCCGGCCCGCGCCCGCCCCCGGGCGCCGCCCCGCCGATCCGGCTCGTCCGCTGCCCGCCTGCGCGCGAGCGAGGGCGGTGCACGCCCGTGCGGCCGGAGAGGGCAGAGCGGGTCCCGCCCTCCGTGCCCGGGGAGCCGTGGGCCGTCGGCGAGGGCGTCGCCGACGGCGCTGGGCTGGGGTGGGTCGAGCTGCAGGTGGAGGGCGGGGAGGGCGGGTGGGTCGGGGTGCAGGTCGCGCGTGGCAGCGAGGGGTGGGGCGTCGGCCAGGTGCTCGAGGAGGCGGACGAGGTCGTCGTGCACCAGAGCACGTTCCGTGTGTCCTCCCTCTCTCACCCTCTTGGCCTCCTAGGAGAGAGCCGGCAGGCGCTGACACGACGCGCGTGCGCATGCGCGGGTTTCCGGCCGGGCAGGCGCACTGTTCGGGTCGATCCGGATCCCGCTTGCACCAGGGCGCCTGCATGCGACGGCCAGGCTGCCCAACGTACTCTCGCATGCGCTGCTCGTGTACCGGGCGACGGTCGATCTGCCTCCCGAGTGCGGCGGTGCGTCCCCTTTGTATCTCGCGACTGCTGCTGGCAGCCGCCCTCCCCCCCCCCCCCCCCACCCCCCTCCCCCGCTTTGCCGGCTGACCGTACGGCTTACGCCCTCCGCTCGACCGCACAGACGCGCTCTTCGCCCCGCTCCTCCGGCACACGACCCCGACCTCCCCCGCGGGCATGCCGCCGACGACGCACGAGTCGGCGTTCCACACCGCGCCACGGGCGGTGCACCTCGTCGCGCACGCCGGCGCGGCGCCGTACCTCCCGCCCTCGCCCGCCCGCGGGCTCGCGCTCGAGCTCTGGCGCGACGCGGCGTGCGCGCCTCATCGGCCGGGGGAGGTCCGCGTCCGTGTGGACTGGACGAAGAGCGTCGGCCGGTGGCTGCTCAGGTACAGGATGGCAGCGGTCGCGTGGGTCGTCGGCGGTGTGGCGGGCGTGCTGGCGCTCCAGGCGAGGGCGTTCAGGAGGGACGGTGCGTGTCCACACTCCCTTCCGCGCCGGTGGACGAAGAGCTGACGAGCGCATCGGGACGGCGAGCAGGCGAATGGCCCGCGCTCCTCCCGACCTACTCCGCCGCCTTGCGCACGCACGCCCTCGCACTCCTCGCGCTCCTCACCGCCCTCCAGCTCCTCCAGGCCCTGCTCGTCCCGCTCGCCCTCGCTTGGGAGGCCCCGCGCGCCGCCAACGCCGCAGGCGCGCTGCTGCTCGGGAACTGGCACCTGGTCCTGCTGCCCTTGCCGGCGATATGGGCGGCCGCGGCGGGCGGGGTGGTGAGTGTGCTGCTGGGCGGACTGGAGGGGTGGGTGAGGTGCGCGGGGGCGGTCGTCCAAAGAGTGAGATGGTGCAGGGGGTGGTTGGCGCTGCCTGCGTATGTCCTCCCCCCAACCGTCGTACGGACTCGCTGTCCAGCGCCGTAGCTCATTCTGTGCATCTTTGCACGACCAAAGCAGCGGCGCCGCCGATGCCGACCGCCCGGCCCGACCGCGCGCGCGGGAGCTCGCGCCCGTCGCCGTCCTCCTCCTCGCGGTCGCGCTGCTCATCCCCCACCAAGGCGCCGTGCTCGTGCTGTTCCTCGTGCACGCGCTCACCGTGCTCGGCGCGCGGCTAGCCGCTGCCTCTCCCTCGGTATCCTCGGCACTGGCTTCGCCGGCGACAGCGCCGGCGGCGACCGGCTCGCGTGCGAACCTGCACGCGTCCATCCTCGCCCTCCTCCTCGCCCTCCTCCCGGTGAACGCGCCCGTGCTCGTCGTGTGGGCGCGCGACCTGCTCGCGGACTGGACGCGCCCGTTCAGCGGGGACCACAACGTGCTGCGGGTGGTGGGGGTGGTCGTGGTCGTGGTGGGGTGCGAGGGGGGGAGGGGGTTGAAGCCGACGCAACGGACCGGGTGCGTTCCCGTCTCTTCCAGCTGCCCCGTCGCGCACCTCGCAATCAGCAGCATCAGCAGCAGCAGCAGTATCAGCAGCAGCATCCTCCCGACCGCGCACGCTCGAGCCCCCCACGCTGACCCTCCTCTGCGATCACACCGCCGCACCGCCAGTCTCCCCGCCCGCCTGCTCGAGCTCGCCCTGTGGGCGCTCTGCGCGCACGCGTTCCTCCTCGGCCCGCCCGCGCTGCACCGGACGGCCGACGTTGCGAACGTCGCGCTCGGCGTGCTGGGGTGGATGGTCTGGGCTGATTGAGGGCGTGTCGGCGCATGAGGCGGGGTGCAACCTGGGCGACTGCGCGCTGCAGAAGACCCTCATCCACGCCGCTCGTCCCCCTCTCGGCTGCCGGTCGTTTCGCGCGGCTCATGAAGGGTGTCAGACTGGACTGCATTCGTCCCATGGCCTACACGCCCGAGCAGCTCAGCGCTCATCGGAGACCTCTCGTTCGTCCACGGCGTCATCGTGCTCCCCCTCTTCGGCGTGAGTCCTCGTCCACCTCTCCTACCCTTGCGCCTGACTGGTACCCTAATCTCATTCACGACCGCAGACCAACCCCACCAAGCATCCCGACGAGGACTCGCCGCATGCAGCCCACATCGATCTGACGGCCGACAAGTTCGCTACGGTCCGCAAGGACCTCGTTGACAGATGCCCATCGAGGGGCGCTCTCTTTGCGCTTTTCATTCGACACAAGCACCCACTGATCCTCGCTTCCATGCGTGAGAGGGATCGCAGGGAGAGTAGAATCGAGAGGCCGTCTGCATATGGCGCTCTCCGACCGCACGTAGACTTATATTCCCTCTCCAAGCTGCTGGGATGCCGCCCGCGCAACTACTGTAGCGAGATGCATGCGTCGTAGAGACCGGACCTCTCCTCATGCCGTCTGGCCGGTTTCTGCCTGTCCTGCAAAGTTCTCTTCGGGCGTTGAAGACGACGTCTGCTGCGCGGGACATGGCATGAACGTCACCCGCGCGCGGCGGGCCCGATGACGGCGCGCCAGCAACGAACGAGCTGTCAGCTCAACCGTCCTCCCCCCCCCCCCCCCCCCCGTCGTCGTCTTCAAGCATCCCTCCCATCTCGACAGACCTTGACGGCCGCTTGCTAAGATGGCCCACGTCGGCCTCTCCTCCACTGCGGGCAGGCTGCTTCGGTCGGGCGCAAGGGGTGCAGGGACGACGACCTGCAGCCTGCGCTCAGCCCTCCGACCGGACCTCGTGCTATCGGCAGCCTCTGCGCTCGCCGCACACTCACGGTTGAGCACGGCAGGTACGCGGCCTGGGCTAAGTGCGCTCCGGCTGGCCGACCAGACCTTGCTCGTATCGAGACGAACAATCAGCACGACGCCCCGCTGGCGAGCTGCCGCCCGTCCGCCATCGACTCCTCAGCCTACCCTCCCTCCCTCCTCGTCCAGTCGGCCGTCGTCGTCTCTAGGCACGAATTCGGCGTCGAGAACAGTGCCTCCGCATGGGGCCAGCTCGAACGGCGCCTGGATGCTGCCTGGACTCGGGCTGGCGGTCGCCGGGGTGGGAGGGGTCTATCTGCTGTCGTCCTCCGAGCCAACGCCGTCGACGACGACCTTCAGCCCGCCCGCTCCTCCTCCAGCCATCCCGTCCCCGCCACCGACGTTCCTCCAGCGCGTGATTCTCCATCCGCTCCGCGACTACCTGATCGAGCCGTTCCTCACGACGCTCCGGTTCCTGCACCTCGTCGCGCTGTTCCTGCCCGTACTCGTGTTCTACCCGATCGCCCTGATGGGTCCGCACGAGGTGCTCGAGAACGGCGAGAAGGGCGAGAAACTGGGTGCGATCTGGTGGTACAAGCTCCTTGTCGGGGCGATGCAGCGTGCCGGACCATCCTTCATCAAGGTGCGTTGGATTCGTCCTCGAGAGCTGCGCACGACGCTGACCCTCGTTGCTGCCGCAACGCCGCCTGCAGCTCGCGCAGTGGGCCGGCTCGCGTACAGACCTCTTCCCGCCCTCGCTTTGCGAGCAGTTCGGGCAGCTGCACTCGAACGGCAAGCCGCACGCCTTCTGGCACACCAAGGCCGTCGTCGAGCGCGCGTTCAACCGGCGCTTCGATGATGTGTTCGAGGAGTTTGAGCACGAGCCCATCGGCTGCGGCGCCATCGCGCAGGTCTACAAGGGCGTGCTGAAGCCCGACATTCTTCCTCCGGACTACCGCAAGCCCAAGAGCCATGCTGAGGCTTTGCCGGGCGCGCCCGAGCGCGAGGTAGTCGACGTCCCCTCCACGGCCGTCGCGATGAAGGTCCTGCACCCGGGCGTGCACAAGATGGTCGCGCGCGACCTCAAGATCATGGGCTTCTTCGCGGCCATCATCAACCTCCTGCCAGGGATGGTCTGGATCTCGCTGCCGGAGGAGGTCGACGTCTTTGGCGAAATGATGAACCAGCAGCTCGACCTGCGGATCGAGAGCGCCAATCTCGTCCGGTTCGAGGACAACTTCACGCACCGCCGCGGCGCGGCCGTCAGCTTCCCGCGGCCCGTCAAGGACTTTGGCACGGTCGACCTGCTCGTCGAGGAGTTTGAGAACGGCTGCCCGCTCAAGTACTTTTTGCGCAACGGCGGCGGCGAGTACGACCAGCAGCTGGCCAACATGGGCCTGGACGCGTTCCTGGTGAGTTTCTCCCGCTCGCGAGCGCTGGAGAAGCGCGCACTGACCTCTGCATTTCGGCCGCGCAAGAAAATGCTGCTGCTCGACAACTGGACCCGTTCGTCCTCTGCCCAGACTTCCTGTCGACGCACACGCTGACTCCGGCGCTTCTTCAGACGGAGACCTGCACCCTGGCAACATCATGGTCAAGTTCTACCGGCCCACAACCGGCACCCTCCTACGCTCAGCCTGGAACTACCTACTGCACAATCTGTCGTCGTCGTCGCCCACGTCGTCGTCACCGCAAGCCGCGACCGAGTCGGACGATGTCGTCGCGCGGCTGCGAAACGTCCGGCACTCGAAGGAGGCTTGGCTCAAGGAGCTCGGCGTGCTGTACGAACAGGGTTACAGGCCCGAGCTCGTCTTCATCGACGCCGGGCTCGTGACGTGCCTCGACGAGACGAACCGCCGCAACTTCCTCGACCTGTGCGTGCCGCGATCCTGCCCTTTCCCGACCTGCAGCTGATCGTGTCGCTACACTGTCGCAGCTTCAAGGCCATCGCCGAGTTCGACGGCTACCGTGCGGGTAAGCTCATGGTTGAGCGCTGCCGCACGCCTGAGCTCGTCATCGAGCCCGAGACGTTTGCGCTCAAGATCCAGCACATCGTGCTGTCGGTCAAGGCCAAGACGTTCACGCTCGCGTCGATCCGCATGTCGGACATCTTGACCGAGGTGCTCAAGAGCGTCCAGAAGTCGCACGTCAAGATGGAGGGCGATTTCATCAACACAATCCTGAGCATCCTGTTGCTCGAGGGCATCGGCCGACAGCTCGACCCGGACCTTGATCTGTTCAAGAGCGCACTGCCGATCCTGCGCCAGGTTGGCACGCGGACGGACATGAAGGAGGCGATGGCGGATGCCGGCGGCCTGCCAGGCAACGACCTTGGCGCGATGCTTAAGGTCCGTCCGTTCGAGCGCTCGATCGATGAGGCTGCGGCAGTCTGACATCCTCCCTCGTCCTTGCCGCAGATCTGGGTCTACCTCGAAGCCCGCCAGTTTGCGTCCAATATCAAGGTCGACTGGGATGAGTTCATCCGTTACGACTGGCTCACGCCGAATGTCTAGCCTGAGCGCGCACTTACTTCCTTCTAGACGCATCCCCCCCTCCCCCCCTTCCCCTCGCCCCTGTAGACCTACACCCTCCTGCGCCTTCGTCTCAGCCGAGATAGCCGCCCACTGTACTCTTCTGTTCCCTCCCCGCCCCTTGCATGCATCTGCATTAGACACTCTGCTTCTTGCTTGCGAATGAAGCACGGGAAGAAAGCATGGTAGAGCACTCGTTGCTTCCCTCGCGGCCACCTCACAGGAACAGCTGCTTGCTCCTGAGCCGTTCGAGCATCACCTCTTTCGACTTCCCCGCCGTCGGCCGCCATCTCCCGTCGAGCATGACATCCACCCGCGCGAGACCACACGCCATGCCGCTCGCGAGCAGGCCCGCACGGCCGATGCCGCAGCCCGAGTTCCACGCGGTGGAGAGAACGCCGATCTCGGGCGCCCAGGCAGCCGAGGGCTGCCGGTACGCGTTCAGCTTGTTGAGGTCCTTGTTTGAAAAGGACGTCGTTGCGCCGACGGTCTCATTGATTTGGGCCGTCGTTTGGACCTGCGTGTTGAGGTTCTGCAGGAGGATCGCTTTCAGCGAGCGCGCCCGTGAGAAAGACGATGAGCAAGACAGCTCACCTGCGGCAGGATATTGTCGAGCATGCGCAGCTCGCCCGTGTTCTCGTTCTTGTCGAGCCGGTATACCGTTTCCAGAAGCGTCGTCTGCAGGGTGAAATGCTGTGAGCACGCGCTCGAGTCATGTCGTCTGAGGAACTCACCCATGCCGTGCGCCGCTTCGTCGTGCCTCGCAGGGTGTTAGTGACCATGAGCGCGCCGTCTGCGCTGCCGGAGGCCAGGTTCGGGTGGTAATCCGACGTCGAGAGGCTCTGCAGGTCAAGTGAGAACGCTTGAGGACCCCGACCTTTGCATAGGCGTGGAATGAGTCGAAAACGCACCCAGATCGGTCCTTGATGCGCCGCGACTCGTCGCAGCGTTCCCACGCCTGCCGGGCGCAGGCTGTGTATGTAGGCCTGGTAGTCGCCCTCGCCGACGATGTACGCGCCGTGCTGGATGGACGCGACCGAGGCGCAAGAAAACGCCGCTGGGTTGCACGCATCGCGTCAGTCACTTGCCCTGTAGCCTTGTAAGGGAGGTAAGAGGAGCTTACAGCGGCCGACTCGGATCTGCATGCTGCTCGCGCCGCACTCGCGCAGGTCGGTCAGGGCAATGCGGTGGAAGCCGACCGTCACGAGCAAGTGCTGCTCCCAGTCGTAGCGATACTGGCCGTGGGCATCCGCCTGCGGGACGCGGGCGAAAGAGAGGGAACGAACAGAGGTATCTTGGACTTGCGAGATGCAGAGCGGGAGAGCTGAGGCCGGCAGGGATCAGTCAGAGTGAGCTCGCGCTCGAACAAGATGAGCTCGGCGAAACTCACGCTCTTCATCGCCCGAAAGGACAGCCTCTTTGACGTCCCAGGTAGCGACGCGGCCTGCGAGATCGGGCTAATCAGTAGCTGATACTGAGGCGCGGTGCGGCAAAGAGGAAAGGGTGTGCACCGTTGGACGAGCCGGTCGCAATGATACTGTCGCTACCCCAGTCGAAGGACAGGAGCGTGCTGTCGTCGGTCTCAAGTGTTGTGAGTGGCGTGAGGTGAACTGCAAAGGCGAATTCGCGGTCAGCGGGCACGTATGAACGACGCATGCCGCCCACAACTCACCGTAAACTGTGTCATCTTTCGAGCCGCTCTGGATTCGGACGGCCTCGGGGTCGGGGATAGCGAACAGCTTGACAGTCCCGTCCTCGAAGGTGCCCGCGATGACGCCGAGCTTAGGCGCCGGTGCATCGACAGCGAGCGGCGTCTGCAAACGCAGGGCCGATTAGCTATCAAGGCATGCGCAACACAATTTGCGGCAGAAACGCACGGATTCGGGCTTGTTGATGGGGCACCACTGCAACTTGTTAGGCATGCCGCCCTCGAAGCAGACGACCATCGCGAGGTGCATCTCGGTCGCCCACTCGTCGAAGAGGTCGGATCCATCCCCGCCGACCTCCGACGGCTTGTCCGGCTCCTCAGTCATCTCGACGTCGCTGTTGATGGCGTCCGCAGGGTTGGCGCTGGTGGAAGGTTTGGCAGGCGACGCGCCGTTGGATGTACTCGAGTTGGTAGGCCGGCTCGTCGACTCCAGGCCGTTCCGCCCACTCGCAACGCCCTCGAGCGCAGCGTCGTCCTGCGCGTCAACCACGAGCATCTCCTCCTCCGGCGTTCGCGTGCCCTCAACGACCGCATCGACCTCCGGCGCGCCGTCTTCCGATTCCACCCCCTGCTCTTCAGCCCTGCCCTTGCTCTTGCCCCTGCCCGACTTCCGCGGCTTCGGCTTTGCCGACAACGGCGCGGCGGTCGGTGCGTCCTTCGACTTCATCGACAGCTTGGACGCAGGCGGTTTGGCCAGCAGCGAGGATGAAGGCGAGACGCTCCAGATCTGGATGGAGCCCGGTGTGTCCTTGGGCTTGGCGTGGCCGATGGCAGTGTCCGACTCAAGGTTTGAGTGCGCGGCAACGGCGAGATAGAGCTTCCACTCGCGCTCTGCAGGATAGGCAGTGCCGTGTCAGCGCAAGCCGCGTGCATGTGAGATTTGAGCAGACCGACTCTCGGATTCCTCCTCGCTCATCGGGCACCAATCGACGCTCCAAACCGGCCCGCCGGGATTGAAGATGGATCCCGTCTTGCGCACGCCGAGGTCGGCGAGCGCTGTTGAGCCGTGCACGAGCAGGCTGTGCTCGGACTGGGGGGTCGACGGCGTAAGGTGACCGGCGAGGAACTTGGTGGGCGCGGCCTCGCGGGGTGCGGGCAGGTGAGGCGCAGCTTGCCTACGAGAGCACGGGCGACAGTCAGTTCAACAGGCGTAGGAGTGAATTGAGTTGCGAGAGGCCGCACTCCGCAGTCAGGACCCTCATGTCGGACCAGCTTCCCTCAACTCCTTCCCAGCTCGCCTTCTTCACCGCCGGCACCTCGTCTTCCGTCGCTGCCGCCGGTGCAAGCGACGCGTCTGGCCGCCAGCCTTCACCAGCCCATGCGTCCCAGGGCGTCATGCCCATAATGGCCTCCGTAAACGTCCTGACCCGGCCCGTCACCTCCTCGATAGTCGCAGGCCGCTGCGGCACGTCAGTTCTGGCGACCTTGGACCTTGCGCGAAGCGACGGCGGCTGGGTGAGGTACGATGAGTAGTGGGGGACCAGGGGCGGGTTGCCTTCTGAGAACGTCCAGAGATCGCCGCGCATTTTGCCGCTCGTGCTTGTCGAAGGCTGGCCGAACCCCCTCTTGGCCTTGCGCGGCACCTTGACGATGCTCGGCTTGGATGCGGACGCACCGCCCGAGCCGCTGCGCCTACCGCCGGGTCCTGCGCCGCTGCTTCGCCGCTTCGACACGACCTCGAAGTCCGAGTCGCCAATGGACCCGTCCTCGTCCGAGACAGCGAGCAGCGAGGCCGGCGGAGAGTCGTCTGCGTCGCTGTCGTCCGAGGACGATAGATCGGAAGCGCCGGACTGCGAGCCGCCGCCTGCAGGGGCGAAGTCCGAACCAGACGACACAGACGCGGACCGCTGAGATCGTCCGCCCTTGCCACCCCTGCCTTTGCCCCTGCCCCGACCCCTGGCCCCTCCTCCGCGACCTCGTCCCCGAGCCGTCCGCCCGCGCGTTGAGGTGGATGCGACCGAGCTGGCGTCGTCGGCCGTGTCTGCGGGTGCTGGAGACGCGTCGTTGTGCGTCTGTCGCTGGCTGGCCTCGTCCGGGGCGAGCTCGTCCTCCTCGCTCGAGCCGCCGCCGCCGTGCATGAGGTCGTCGTCATCCTCGCCGATGTCGAGCTTGATGGCGTAGGACGGCGTCGACGTCCGGGGACGCAGGGTGCGGCGCGACATGGCGAGCGGCTGGAGGAAGGAGGTCGGGTCGTCGCCGAGCGCACGGCGCCTCCGTCGGAGAAGGGCGCAGCGGCCCTGGTCAGGCCGCCTGCTCCTCCTGACCGCCACTCCCTTGCGGCCGATGGCCTCCAGCAAGCAGAGCAGCGACGCGCCACAGGCCGTGCACCCGCTCGTTCGACGGCTGCTGTTTCCGCACCTCGCTCCCATCGACGTTCCGCCTCCCATCTTCGCGCTCGGACACGCGCCGCAGCGACAGGACAACCTCGACGCGAGCTCACATAGCTCTTCGACCGGCCCAAAGGACGCACTCAAGCATGAGCAGCAGCTCCGGGAGCTCGACTCCGAGTGCGTGCCATCCTCGCGCTTCGTATTGTCAAGACGAGATGGCTGACGCCTCGTGCTGCAGGACCTACCTCTTCCTCGCCTACGCATTCCGTGCCTACGTCGTGCGCCTCGTTCAGCACTGACGTCCGCCGACACCCTCCTCTGGTTGACCTGCCTTCTCCCACTGTGCAGAACTCGTGGTACCAGCCTCTCACGCCGCGCTCGTCAGACTTCCTCCCCGCCCTCACCCGCGCCATCACCGCGGCCCTGCGCGCGCTCGCCCCCCGCCTAGCGCAGTCGCACGAGCCCCGCGCGCTCGCGCCGTGGCTGCTCGAGGACGTGCCAGTCGTGCTGGAGGGTCACGTGCACGCTTGGCGTGTTGCGGAGGGGCTGGTGGAGTGCGTTGAAAAGGGAGGGGAGGGAGGGAAGGTTAAGGCTGTCGAGGAGAAGTACCGACTGCTCAACCCGCACATCGCCGTCCGCTCACCCCTGATCCATAGCTCAGCACCGAAGACCGACTCGAATGACGCTGGCAGCAAGACTGCGCCGAGTCCACCAGCGCCCGCGGACGGGCCGATCAACCCCCTCTACCTCACCGAGCTAGCAACCCACCTCCTCCCCCTCCTTTTCCCTCCCGCTCAAGAGCTCGAATCTTCCTCGTGTCGGGAGCTGCACCTCCAAGCCCCGATTGAAAAAGCCATCGTCGTCGAGATCCTCGGGCGGACTATCCTCCTCTCGGTGCTCAACAAGGTCGCACAGCCGACGTTCTGGTGGGCGCTGCTCGTCAGTCTCCTTTCGCGCCGGCCGGCGGACGGCGCCGCCGCGAAGGCAGCGTCCAGCGAAAAGAAGCACGGAGCAGTCGCATGTTTAGAAGCGGTGCTGCTGGGTGCGCTCAACGGCTTGCACGCCCTGCTGCGCGCAGGACAGGCTATAGTCAGCGCGTCGCTCTGGCTCTGGACGGTACGCGCGGCGGCGAAACGCGAGGAGTGGCGACGGCTGCGGAAGGGACGTCAGATGCGGAAGGCTTCGCACAAGGACTCAGATGGCGACCGCGTCCCAGAAGCACGGCGAGAACCTGGCTTCGTCGACGCGCCCTCATCTTCTCTTTCGGCACACTCCTCATCTGAAGACGAGGACCTTTCGCTCCCTCAAGCACCTACATCCGACCCTGCTGTTTCTACAGAACAACCGGCCCAAGATGTCTTGGACCCCTGGTTCGCCTGCCTTCGGACGGTGTGCTGCGCGTCGTCGCCCGCCGAGGACGGCATCGGGGAGACGTCCACGATCGTCTGGTCTATCCTGGCCCTCCTCGTCCGCGTCCTCAGCTGGGCTGGCGGTGATCTGTGCGCCCGTTTCTCTTTGCCTTGAACCTGATCGACCTTGCACTGACAAACCTGCGTGCTCCAGCATCATCCCCCACCTGCTCAACACCTCCCTCTCCCCCACGCTTGCCACCGCGCTTGTCAAGAAGCTGCGCGGCATTCTCTTCCCGCTCCCTGGAGGGTTTCCGGCGCCGTCGGTCCCTTTGGGTGAGGAGCTGTCCGAGCAGACTGCTCGAACGTCGGCAGCCAAGGAGAGGCAGCAGGCGGCGGCCCTGCTGGAGAGCCGAACACCACGTAGGGCTCTCAGCAGTTTGCACTTGCGCAGGCAGCACAGAAGCTCACTTCAACATTGACCGTCGCTGCAGGGCCGGTCAAGCGCTTTCTGCTTCCCTCCGCACCGCCGGACGACGCCGACCAGCCAGCCGCAACACCAGCGGCGGACCATCTCCTCGCTCCCCTCTCGTCTGAGCAGGCCAACGCGACTCTCCTCCTGCAGCTTGTCGACGCCCTCGTGATCAGGGTGTTTCCCGAGCTGGAGCTGGTAGACGGCGCAGGGGGTACGGAACGGGGAGGGGGGGTGCGGCGATGAGGCTGTGCGCGGACGCGCCAGGAGTGGCGAGTGACGATCTGAATGACTTTGACGACCCTTGAGCCCGCATCCTGCGCAAGGGTTCCGGTCAGAGGCGGGCGAGTCGTCATCCAGAGTGCCGCCCTCGAGGTGCGGCCAAGACCTCTGCGGCCGGCCGTCTCGTCCGCCCGCCCCGCAGCTCGTCGCTCGGCAGAGTCGCGCTTGCCGTCCCTCGCCACCACCCTGCTGTCTTACCACATCTTTCGTCCCCGCCTTTCACCCTTCTCGACTCTCCAGCATCAGAGACCTCGACGGCCAGGGCGATGACCAACAACCACCAGTGCGTCGCTTCAGCTCCTCAGCTACTGCGCGCGCACCAGCTCATTCCCCCTCCTTCTCCCCCGCCCCTTGCGCCAGGTACTACCCGAATCAGCAACAGCAATACCCCTATCCCCAGCAGCAGGGCGGGCCGCAGTACCCTCCCGAGGGGCACTACAAGGGTTACGGCCAGCAGCAGATGCCGTACGGCCAGCCACAGGGACCCCCGGGCCAGCGTGCGTTCCTAAGATCTTTCCCCTGCGGGCTGCTCCCCTTCTCTCACGTCGCCAGAACGCGCTGACAGGCCTTCCGGTGGGCGTGACGGCAGAGTACTACTACCCCCCGCAAGGCCAGCCGCAGCCGATCTACGTCCAGCAGGCCCGTCCGCAGCAGCAGGGCGGCACGTCGGACGCGGCCGCGCTGGGGGGCGGCCTCTTGGCGGGCGGCCTGCTCGCGACGCTCTGCTGCTGGCCGTGCTTCTGCTGCTGCTGAGTGGTGAGCGTGGCCGGGGCGGGCGTGTAGGACTATAGGCGGTGCGGGATGGGGAGCGAGGGCCGCTGGTGAAGCGTGTTGTCGTGTTCAGCTTCCTTCCCTTGGACGATCTCTTTTTCATGAGCTTGACGTTTCACGCTCTCGAATCCCTCACAGTCTGCGAGCGGCGACAGATAAGCTGCGCCGAGGCTGCGGGAATTACAGCGTGCAAGCCCTTCATCTCATCTCGGCCCAGACGCGGCGGACGATGTGCTCCGTCAGGGCCCACCCGCCCTCGCACGTCGGCATGACGCCCTCCCACTCGCCCACGCCGACCCAAGCCGCCCAGTGCCCGACCCCAAGCACCGCGCCGAGCACGACGCCGGCTGCGACTTGTGGCCAGCTGTGGTGCCCGAGCTTCACCCGCGACCACGCGACGGCCGCGCCGAACGCGGCGCCGGCGAGCGCGAGCCCGGGCGCGGTCGGGAAGGCGTACAAAAGCGCCGAGGTCGCGTAGAACGAGATGGTCGTCGAGTGCGTCGACGGCATGCCGTACGTCGGGATTCCCTGGGCGGCGTCGGGCGCAGAGCGCGCGAGGAGACGCGCAGTGCTCGAGGACGGCCTGTGCGTCGACGGCCGGGCCTCGCGGATCGCGTGCTTCATGATCTTCGCTGCAGGGTCGAGCCCGCATGCCATGGTCAGCTTGTCCGCATCAGCCTGAGCCAGGCGCAGAGGGAAGCGCACCGACGACCATGGCTCCCACCGCACCGCTGAGGAACCACGCCTTGACGGCCGACGGCGAGTGCAGGAACCACGCAGCCGAGGCCGACGTCACAACGATGTTGGTCTCGTCCAGCAGTTGAAGCGCGAACGAGCGTTCGCGGCTCGGCGAGGAGGGCGCAGGAGGCGGCGGCGGCGGCGGCGGGTGGTCCATCGTCGTCCGAACGAGGGCAGGCAGGATAGGCAGTCGGTCGGACGAGCTGGCGGCGGGCTGAATGGCGATGACGGCCGGTTGTCAGCGGAGGACCGCCCCAGCAAGCTGGCCGCGCATACGGGCACGCACCGTGCGAGAGACGTGTGGGGTCGCCGGCGAGCGAGAGCGTGGGAGAGGGAGGATGCTGCTGACGGCAGGCGGTGAGCGCTGACGGCCATCCTCAACTGTCGTCGCTCCTGTATCCTCTCCTCTCCCCCTCGGCTGCTCGGCTGGTCCCGTTCCCCCCCCCCCCCCCATCTCGCGCTCGGCCGGCGTTCCCTTCCGTCGCTCCTCCAGCCCGCCTCGCCCCCATCGCCGCTCGCAGCTCGTCCCGCACCTCAGCTGAGGCGCACGCAGCTAGCTCCCCCACCCCGGCCAACCCCCTCTTCATCGCACGGCCCACCCCTTCCCCTGCTCTGCAGCCCCCCCCCCGTCCACCCGGTCCGCTTCGACAGCATGAGCGCCAACAGCCTGTACGTACCCGGCCTCGAGGTGGATGCGGCGGTCGCAGCAGGCGCTGATGTCTCGCTTGCCTCTCGCTCCTCCCCCCCCCCCCCCCCCCCCCCCCCCCCCCCCCCCCCACCCCCCCCCCCCCCCCCCCCTCTCCTCCCCCCCCCCCCCCTTCCCGGCTGCC
>MVAM01000062.1:0-15103 GCA_014825675.1 Cystofilobasidium ferigula | reverse complement strand
TGTTCCCCCCCCGTCCTCTTCTACAGCATGGGCGCCACCACCCCGGACTCTCCCGGCCCCGGGGGGGGGGGGGGGGTCCTGCCCGGCCCTGATTTCTTCCTTCCTTCCTCCCCCTCCTCCCCCCCCCCCCCCCCCTTCACGCGACAATCGCCCTTGGCGACTCTCGTCCACCTCGTCGTGGGCCGCTCTCGACTCATCGGACGTCTTCCGCCATGCTCCGGCCACGATCCGGCTGCTCTCTCCGCTCTGTTCGCGCCCCATATCGGCTCTGGCGTCCTTCCCACCTCTGAATGATGTCGCACCCGCAGCTCGGCCTCCGTGACGCGCATCCTGCACCTCTCGCACTTCCCCAAGGAGCTCAAGACGCGCGACATCCTTGCCGCCTTCTCCGAATGGGACGCCTCGTCCTCTTCTTTGACCGACGGCGTCCACGTCACCGCAAACGGGAGCGGGGGAGGGTACAAGGTCAAGTGGCTCGACGACACGAACGCCTTGATCGTGTTCGACAGCCCGGTCACTGGTGCGCGCCCTCACTGTTCACCCTAGCGCTAGCTCAGCGCTAACTGGGGTCAGGACGTTTTTACAGCCAAGAAGGCCTATCTACACACCTTGCTCCGGCCACACGCGACGCTCGGCCCCGATGTTGTGGTCCGCCCTTACGACGGGCCTGACGCGCAGGCCGTCATCAGCGCTGTCAACGCCCGCGGAGGAGGGAGTATCGGGCGCGCCGGCGGCGGGCACGGGAGGGGCGCGTCGATGGGCGGGTCGTCGTGCGTCGCTTTCGTCCCTGCGTCCCGGTTTGGATGTCGCTGCTCACGCCCATGCCTCTCGCTGCCCGCTGCGCACGGGCTCTACAGGTCGTTCTCCTTCCCCTCAGCACCGCCCAACATCAACCCCTACGCCCCGCCCGCCTTTTCTTTCCCCCAACCATCCCTCCCGCAGCAGCCGCAGCCGCAGCACGCGCACCACCGCTCGTCCTCGTCGAGCACGACGTTCCGCAGCGGCGGCGGGCACGCGCGCATGGGCTCGTTTGGCACGAACGCTGTTGGAGGGGCGAGCGGCGGAGGGGGGAACTGGGGGCCGGCGGTGAGCAGCAAGATCAGGGTCGAGAGCCCGCCCGGTGGGAGAGCGGAGGCCGGGCGCGCCTGAGGTCGGCTCGCTCCTTTTCCTGCCTTGCAGCACATCCCCTCCCACCCTCCCCACTTTCACGCGCCGTTCACCTCCTCTACCCTGTAAGCCTTCTGCCCCTAGGGGCCGCCCTCCCACCGCCCGTACTCAACGCTTTGACAACGCCCGCCCTCTCCCACGCATCACCCACATGCCCCCGACCTTCCTTTGGACCCCTCTTGCCACGACGATTCCTCCAGCGACGAACACCTCCACCCCGACCCCTTCCTTGCAGACCTCATGACCCTCCTTTCCCTTCACTCCCGCGAAGCAGCCAGGCCGGCAAGGGCGGGCAGACGTCATCGAGAGGCTACAGAAACAGTCGGGAAGACGGGAGTTGGATCAAAGCGGAGCTACAGAGAGCGGAAGGGGTGAAGAAGAGGGGCGTGGGTTGGGCCACGTTCAAGGAAGGAGCGAAGGGGAGAAAGGAGGGGGGGGGGGGGGCGATGAAAGTGTTCGTTCCCTCGGAAAGCGGAGGAGGGGGGTGTTCACACCATGAACCACGACGCGAGCGCGATGATCGTGTACGAGATCATAAGGATGGCCTGCCCGTCCGTGCACCCCCCGAGTCAGCGTCGTCCTCGCGCGCCCAGAGAAGGAGGGTGAGGAACGCACGCCTTCAGCCCAGTTGGAGACACCGTCCGCGAGCACCCAGTTGACGAGCAGCACGCAGAGGACGAGCGTCATCGTCTCCCACACGGTGAAGAGCATGAGCAGCGGCTGGCCGATCATCCAAGCGATGAGGACCTGTGGGGGCGACGTCAGAGGTCAGAGCGGCACAAGCGGAAGAAAGAGGTGAGCGCGACGCACGAGGAACTGCGAAAGGGGAGGCCACGACCAGTCAGCCCGACGAAGTTACAGGTAGGCTGCGGAACAGGACGCACCGGAATGACAAAGAGCGCAATCTGCAGCGAGGACCCAACCGCGATTGTGAGCGACAAGTCAATCTTGTCCTTGACTGAGACCGTGACGGCAGTGACATGCTCTGCGGCGTTGCCAACAAGCGGAAGCAGGATGAGCGCAACAAAGGTGCGCGAGACGTTGCCCTGCTCGGTCAGGCCGCCGATGCTGCCGATGAGGAACTCAGCCGTCACGCCGGTGATGGCCACCACGATGGCGAGAGCGACGAACGCCTGTGCACAGGACGGCCAGGATCAGCAACTGTGAAAAAAAGGGGGCGACAAGCGGCAGAGGAGAGGACGCACCTGGATAGACGTGAGCTGGGGAATCTCAATCTCCTCTTCCTCCTTCTCCACCCGCTCTACAACGTCCGGCACGTTCGAGTCCTGTGGGTTCCTCTCCTCGCGCTCGCCGCGCTCGTCTTCGACGTCGTCGATCGTCCTGCGCGAGCGGATGCTGCCCCGGTCCATCTCAGACCCTGAGGACGACGAGCCAAAGTGCGATGGGATCCAGTTGGGCATGCGGAAAACGTGCGAGCCCGGCGGGGAGGCCGCGTGCGGCATGGCAGCCTCGATGCGCCGGCGCTGGAAAGGCGTAACCGTCTTGTAGAGGTATGCACTGTGGGCCAGGGAGGACATTAGTGAAGACGCCGACGAAAGATGAGGACGAACGGTACACACTGAGTGTAGAGTTGGCTAAAAGGCGGTAGGCGAGAAATCGTAGGAGTCAGCTATGGAAGCAGCTCATGATGTGAGTGAAAGGTGAGAACAAACAAGACGAGGTAAACGACTGCAGAGCGCAAGGACGGGGTCAGCACAAATATCGGAGCGTCGCGAGACCGAAAGAAAGACACACTGTAGAGGAAGAGCAGCATGACGGCGATACCGCGCGAGATCATGAGCATCCGCTTAAGCTCGTCCCCTTCGGGCGCCTCGGTCCATGCCTTCCCGTTCGAGATGTGGAATGCAGCCGGGATGCCGATGGCGACGACGATCATGCCGAGGAGCGAGATGTTGAGCTGCGCGGCCCGCATCGCATACCACTGCTCGTGGAAGCGCAAGCCGCCGGCGAACAGGCACATGCCGAGCACGAGCAGCGTGTTGGACAGGATCGAGCCGATCATCGAGGCTTGCACGATGTCGAGCTCGCCCTTGACGAGCGCGAGGATGGCGATGAGAAGTTCGACCTGTGCACGGCAAGATACTATTAGCATTGGGGAGCAAAGCTCAGTCAAGATGGACGTACAGCATTGCCGAATGTCGCATTGAGCAGACCGCCGAGACTGTCGCCGACCCTGAGCGCAAGCTGCTCGGTAGCGAAGCCGAGGAGGGATGCGAGCGGGATGATGGCGAGCATAGCAAAGACGAAGATGATCGTGTCGCTCTGGTGCGTGAACTGCGAATGGCAACGGGGGCGAAGGGCGTGTCAGCATACCTTTCCAGGGAGCAATAACACGATGGACTTGCTTCCAAACACCAGCAGACCGGGACAAAGACAAGCAGGACGTTGAACCACGACGCCGTCATGATGTTCCAGCCCGCTCGCCTCCAGGTGCTGCACCATCACGGAACGCTTATCAGCTCTCTGCCGGAAGAACAAGGACATGGAGAAGGGAAAGGACCAACAGATCGGCATCGCTCGCAAGCTTTTTCGACGGCCTGAGCAGGACCTCTCCAAGAGGTCTCCTTGGCGTTGCCGCTCCCTCGCCGCGCTTCTCAACGTCGTGCAGGAAGAACGGCACGCCGGACGTCGCGATTGACCCAGGCGCAGGGTGGAAGGACGACGGGTTGGGCGCGGTCGGCGCGCGCTTGATGGGCCGGACGGGCGGCGCGGACGGGCGGAGGGAGGGGTCGACGTTGGTGGCGCCTGCTATCGCAGAAGTGGGACGCATGGTGTCAGTCGGGCGAATCCGTCGACAAGGCGGACGCGGGTGGGGAGCACGCACCCTTGCCGACTTCGGGGCTAGAGGCGGACGCGAGCCGCTCCTTCTGGTTGAGATGACCGTAGAGCAGCTGAGAGGCAGATAGCTACGTAAGCAGCTGAGGGGTTTGTGGAGGACGTGGTGGCGAGGGACGAACCTTGCCCATCATCCCTCCGCGCCCAGCATCCGTCTCCAGCACCTCGACCTGGACCTCCTTCTCCTCTGCTCCCTTGCCGTCGTAGTGTTGTTCATGGTCGCCGTGGCAGAGCACGACAGCGCCGGGTGGCCCGACGCTCCGCGCTATAGGCGGCTCCTCGCCCTCGCCGATCGGGGTGTCGTCGGACGGGGCGAGGGGCGGGCCGCTGGCGGAGGGGGAGGTGGATGAGGGCGGAGGCTTGCCAGTATGATGATCCATCCGTTGGTTGAGAGATAGTTTCTGTCTTGTGGTGGGGGAGAGAGAGAGAGAGAGAGAGGGGGAGCGGTGGCGGGAGGGGAGGGGAGGGGAGGGGATGGGAGGAGAGATGCGCTGCCCACGAGGTGCAGCTGCGCGCAGCCGGCCTTGGCGCGCTCGCCCAACGCCGACGGGTCGAGTAATTGCACTGCCCCGGCCTGCGTCACGCCCATGGGCTGCACATGATCCCCGCCATTCTTGCAGCGAACGACGGAGACCTGGACGTTGCAGTCATCATGCAGCATCGCAAAGACGGCCACACACGCGTGAAGAGGGATGGGGGGGAAAGCGAGGGGGAGGCGCGGCGCGGCTGCGCGCTTCATGACCTCCTGATCTCTAATGCGTCCGACCGCCCGGCATGGCCTGCGCCTCGCACATCGACCGACCGCAAGGCGTACATGCACCCCGACGCGCTCAGCCGTATACCCTCCCGGCCCACGACCAGCTCGCGCCGGCCGGATCGTCGCGCACGTAGCGCGCCGCCTCTGCGTTGGGTTTCCAGACGCGGAGCGAGTAGTCGTCGACGCACGTTGCAATCTGGCGGGGCGAGGTTGATGGACATGCAGGTCAGCGTCAGTTGGAGGAGCAGAATTGGAGAGCGAGAAGGAAGAAACGCACCCCGCACGCGCCCCAGCTGACACTCGCGACCTCGCACTTGCGCCTCCCTTCGCGCTCCCGCTCGCCCTGAAACTCGAACCGCACCCCATCGCGCTCCTCGGCCGTCAGCTCCGGCGCGCCAAAACTCCGCCCACCGACCTCCCAGACGTGCATGTCGCCCTGTGCGCTGCCCGAAGCGAGGTATGAGCCGCAGGGTGAGAGCGAAAGGCGCGAGTAAAAGGTCGTCTGCAGCGTGGGCGAGGTGTAGGTCGTGCCGAGGTCGTGCTGCAGATTGAGGGGCGAATGGGTGTGGATTCTGCGAAAATCAAGAACGCAGTGTCGGCCGAAAGTCCATCGAGGAGAAAGCATAGGACATGAGACGTACTTGTTGTCTGTCCCCAGAGCGTAAATGACGTCCCCCTCCTTGCTTAGCACCATGCTCGCGACCCCCCGACTCCTCCCCACCCCGTTTCCTCCACCCGCACCTTTCGTGCCCTCGAACAATCCACCCCTGGCGCTCCACCCGGCGTCCCAGCTCTCCTCGACCGCCAGCGGTGGGCACGCCGCCTTCTTCGTGTACGACCCGTGCGCGCGCAGGTCCCACAGCTTGATGACGCCGTCCGCCGTGCCTGCGCTTGCGAGCGTGTGCGCCCGCTGCGGGAGGTACAGCAGGCACGTCGGCGAGCGCGTCGCCGTGCGGGCCGTAGCGGCGGGCTTCTTCGAGCCGTGCGCGGCGTGCGCGTGCCGGATGGCGTTGACAGGCTGATGGCCTTGCTTGCCGTCTGCGACGAAAGCACCGTCCAAGGTGTCAGCGACCTGTATTGTTGCAGCGACATTGAGAAGACAGAGCAGGCGTACCGAAGGTCGACGGCCCGCCGCGCCGCTTCTTGCCCGGCTCAACGCTGCTTCCCGCGGCCCCGACCCGCAGGTCGTAGACGTGGATGTTGCCGTCTCTTGACGCGGTCGAAATGACGGCTGTTCAAGTGACCACCGCGTCAGCCTAACGTCCCTTGCTGCGCGGGAACGAGCTGGGGCGGCAGAGGCAACGCACTAGGCGAGAGCGGGTCCCAAACGCCGACCTTGACGCTGCTCCGGTGACCCAACAGTTGGGCGACCGTCCGCCCCGTCTCAACGTCGCTTACGACGGCCGTCTGATCGCCGCTTGACGTGACCTACCGCTCATTGGAAATCGCGTTAGTCGATAAGTACGTGCGAACAAGGTGTAGGTGAGAGAGGGACAGACGATGCGCGTGTCGTCTTGCGACCAGGCGACGTCGAAGATAGCGTTTTGATGCGGCACGAGGCGTTTTCGCTCCCGTTCTGTAAGACCGGGTAGTCGTTGTCGTCAGCGGTCATCTCTACACAGGATGTGCAGGTCGAGGAAGAGACGCACCCCGGTCCTGCTGCGCGCCCCCGTCCGCATCGATGAAGTCGACCATCCCCTCCTCCCCGCTCAGCGCGACCACCTGCCGACCCCCGCGCTGCGCGCCGTGTGAGAAGGCGACGGAGAAGAGGGGTGCAAAGTCGCGGTCGGGGTAGGTCGAGGGGAGGCGGTAGACGTCTTGCGTCAGGGAGGTGACGAGGGTCGAGGGGTAGTGCTGGAGAGTTGGGACTGTGGCGAAAAAGTCTCAGCTCACATAGATGAGCACAGCGCGGACAGCCAAGAAGAGACGACGACGCACGAGAGCCTCTGTTGGAGCTGGGACCAGCGAACCGTTGACGACCAGGGCGTGTGCCACCGCCCGCAGCGCATGCATCGAGCCACCCGAGCGCGCCCATCGCCCGACCCATCCCCCTGCTGCCCGGTGGAGGTAGTGACACCTTGTACCCCTGCGCCGGAGCCTGCCATGCAGCCCAGGTACTGCCGACGGTGAAGTCTGGTCGTGGCGGCGGTGGTGGCAGGTCCAAGTCCATCCCGTCCTCGTCCTCCTCGTCGCTCTCAGCCATGCGCCGCTTTTCCGCTGCGCGCAAACTACCGGCGACCACAGCAGGCCCTGAAGCCGACATAAAAGGCTTCTTGACGGGCCGCTTCCCGCTGCTAAGGGTCAGACGGTCGGTCGTGGAAGGATCTTTGACGACGCGGGCGCGCCCTGAGCCGGGCGCGTCGTGCCTGCGCATCGGCGTTCTCGCGCCGCTGGGCGTGCGCTGGCTGCTGCTGCCCGGCGTCGGGTGGACGACATTCGCGCCTGTGCTGGTGGGCGTGGTCGTGGAGGAGGAGGCGAGGCGAGTTGAGCGGCGAGGGGTGCGCGGGAGGGAGGAGGTGGCCGGTGAGGGAAGGGACGACTGGGTGAGCGTCGGCGCAGGTGGGAGCGGCGCGACGAGCGCTGCGGCAGCTGATGAGGAAGCGGCGACCATATATGAGCTGTCCAGATAGCCTGCTGCTGGCGCCGGGAGGGGCCGGTGGTCGAAGTTGGAACGGCGGGTGGTCGAAGCCGGGAGGAGGATCATCGTCGAGACGCGTTCGGGCGGAGGCGCGTCTCTCCGGCGCAGGCGAGCTCATTTCCGCCTCCGACCGTCATCCCATCCGCCTCTATCCTTGCTGCCCGCCCTTCCTGTACGACAGCCCGCCCTGTTCGCCCTTCGCCCCTTCGCTCGCACCTCCCTGCATCGAACCAGCTGCCCTTCCTTCAAGCGCACGATGGCCGGCTACGTCGGTGCGTCGGTCCCTCCCTTCAGCCCATGACTCACATCTCCGCCGTCGACGCCGCCACTCAGCCCAACGGCTGCATCATCGGGCTCATATCGAGCTGCTACTGGCTCCTTCTCGGAGGCTTCAGTATCAGGGGGGTACATAGGATGGGTGCGGCAGCTGTCCCGGAAGGACTGCGGGCGGCGGGCTACGGTTGAGGGGACGGGCGGGAGTCGCCGGCCGCGCGCGAGAGGAAGCAGCGGGCGGCGTGCTCTGCTCGAAGCATGCGCTGCATGCCGAGCTCGCTGAGCTGCGCGGTTGAACTAGCTCGGTCTTGCTCCTTGCTCGGCGCATGGCTGTCGCTGCGATGTCGAGAAGGACCCGCCTGCTTTCATCGCCCTCTAGCACACGTTCGACCCGCGCCCACCCCACCAACTGACCGCCTTGAAACGCCGCATCGCAGACCTCAAGCACCAGCTCTCGCTCAAACTCCCGCAAATCGAGGGCGAGGACACGCGTAACCTTGTGCTACTCGACATCGACAATGTCCTGTGCGTACTTGTGACGACCTGCTGGGCCGGAGGGCGGAAGGGCTGACGCGCTGCGCATCACCGCTCGTGCCTGCTATCGCTTGGGAGCAGGTACAACAAGTCGCATAAGGTGTGTCTCTGCACAGAAGCCTGGCGTCCAAGCACAAGAGTTGTTCTGACCCTCCTCCCGTTCTGTCGCCACAGATCCACGACATGATGGCCGAGCGCATCCGCGCGTACTTCCAGGCGCTTGGGCTCGAGCCGCAAGCCGCGCGGGAGCTGCACCAAAAGTACTATCGCGAGTACGGACTGGCAATCCGCGGGCTCGTCAGGCATCACGACATTGGTGCGCTCGCGCCCCCTCTCCATGCTTGATGGCGCTGCGCTGACTTACGTGACGTTCCGCGCCGGCGCGCAGACGCGCTCGACTACGACAAGAAGTGCGACGCCTCGCTCCCGCTCGAGCAAATCCTCAAACCCAACCCGTCCCTGCGCGCTCTGCTCCTCTCGCTCGACCGCTCCAAAACACGGCTGTACTGCCTGACCAACGCGTACAAGACGCACGCACGGCGCGTGCTGAGCATCGTTGGCGTGGAGGACCTCGTCGAGGGCGTCGTCTACTGCGACTATGCGAGGGCAGATGGGGAGTTCTCGTGCAAGCCTGAGCTGAGGTACTACGAGGAGGTGCGTCCAGGCTTCGCTTGCGCTGCATCCTGCGCGCCATCGCCTTCAACGCCGACTTTCCCGCCCGCGGCTCGGCTCGCTCACTCTCTCTCTCTTTCAATCACGCAGGCGCTCAAGATCATCGGCGGCTCGCCAGCAGCACACTACTTTGTCGACGATTCGCTCCTCAACATCCGCGCCTCCCTCCAGCTTTCGCCCCCCTGGCGGTCCGTGCACTACAAGGAACCGAACCCGTGGGACGCCGACGATGGACGGGTCGACGTCGTCAAGCCCGACGGCAAGGGTGAGGGATGGACGACGATCAGGGACCTGGAGGAGCTGAGGGTCGTTTGGAAGGAGCTGTTTTTGCCCGAGAGCAGCGGAAGGTAGATGCGCTATGACTCCTGTAGATGGGCAGCTTGGACTTAGCAAGGGGACTGAGGCAAGAAGGCAACGGCTCAGGACGACACACGGCGGAGAGCAACCAAGATCTGCGCATGGCATCAGCGCACGAAGCTCATCCCGTATCCGCCCTGCCCGTTCGGCTCGAACTTGAAGCTGAGATTGCATGGTCGCGCAGTCAGCTCAGGTCCAGGAAAGACAGCAGGAAGCGGGCACGCACTTGTCGGTGCTGAGCCCAAAGTTCCCCAGGAGCGAGTTTCCGAGCTCCTTGAGCTTGCCGAGCATCTCACCCTTCTCCTCCTCGGCCCGCTGCGCGATCCGCGCCGGCAAATCGCGCAGGTTCTTCTGCGCGTGAGCACGGAGGGGCGAATCGGAGGGGAGGAGGGGGAGGACGGCTTGGAGGTCTGCACGATCGGTGCAGGGGGATATGAGCGGCGTGTGTCGTGGCACGTTGAGGAAGAGCAGACGGACCATCCTGTGCAGACTGCAGGGAAGACCAGCTGTTGATGTTCATATTGGCCGTCGACCGGCGCAGGAGCGCCTTCACGTGCTCCGGGTTGTCCTTGAGCGCTGCAGACCGATGCGTTACATACATCAGCTTCGAGGGCATTGATCGATAGATGCAGGACGTGCCTTCTGTACTCGACTCGACGGCCTCTTTGTTTTGACCCTGTTCGATAGGAGATTGCAGGTTAGGTCAGCGAAGTAACAGAAGAAGAGGCGACGGCTTAGGACTTACGAGCTTGAGGTACACCGCCGCCAGATTCGCCCAAAGCACCGCACGGAGCGTCGTGCATCGCTCCTCGGCCTCCCTCTGTCGGCGCGCGTTGGCATCCTCCCCACGCTCTATCCGTGCCGCCTCCTCCTCGTCCACTTCCTCGATACGCACCCCGTCGTCCTCCTCCAGCGCCCGGCCCTTCCCCTTCCCCTTGTCGCCGGCACCCGGCGCACGCGCGGGCAAGCAGGCGAGCGCAGACATATACGTCGTGATGGCCTGGTGGAACGCTTGGCCGGGAGAAAACTCGGCGTTGGCGCGCTGCTTGAGGGCGTCGGCCTTCTCTAGGGCCGACTGCGGGCCAAACGAAGAGGAGCGGGTGTCCTTCAGCCTAGGAACATGATGACCGGAGGGAGATTACGGACATACCTCCAGGCGCTCTATACTCCACTCCTCGCCCTCGTCGCCGTCCGACTCGAGGTCCTCGGCAGCGTCCTCCCACACCTCGTCCACGTCGGACCCCTCGTTATCCGCTGGATCGCCTGCGCCTGCCTGCCCTGCCGGACCCATACTAACAGACGCCGATCCGCCTGGAGCAGTCGAATGCGCGTCCATACGGGCGAACATGCGCGCAAGGGCCTCGTCCTCCTCGGCTGAGGACGGAGCGAGCGCTGGGTTGGGGGAGGAGGGCGACGGGGAGGAGCTGGCGGACATCCCTGCTTCGGGCGTTGTTGCACCGCACAGTGCCAAGGAGTTGTGGACAGCTTAGAAGGGCGGGCAGCGTAGGAGGTAACGCGGAGCGTCTTGCGATGTCCGGGACGTGTTGCGAGGCAGGAGGTGTAGGTGCGATGGATGACAGTCGGCCGTCCCGATGCCGCAGGTCGGAGTCCTGCCGCTCGAGACGCAGCAGCCCAAGCTGAGCTCGACGACCATACAGCTCCGCCTCCTTGCACCTCGTTCAGCCCTTACAGCACGGCCTAAACACTCGTCTAGTAGTCAGCCAGCGCCGCCGCCTTCTCAAAATGTCCTCCTTCTTGCCGACGGCGTTCGCCAGCGCTCCCGCAGACAAGGCTTGCGCCGGCATCCGCCAGGACTTCGCCAACTGCCTGCTCCGGACCGACTGCGTGCTCAAGAAGGGCAGGACACCGGCCGAGTGCCTCAAGGAGCACGCCGACGAACTGCCGGAGGAGTGCCAGTTCCTGCGCAAGAGTTTGGCGACGTGCAAGCGCGGCATGGTGCGTGCGGGCCTGAACGCCTCCCTCCACCCGCCCTCCCCTCCTCTGATGCTGACCTGCATGCCCCCCGTTCGCGACAGCTCGACATGCGCAAACGCTTCCGCGGCAACCCTTCGACGACCAATAACGTCAAGGAGAACGTCCCGGCCGTGTCGATCATCGGCGTCAACGCGCAGAACACCCCCTCAGGCAGCAGCGCACCACCTCCGCCGACAGGCGGTTCGCCATGAGAGCGAGACCGATAATGGCAGATGGTAGGAGCACGAGCGAGGGCTGGGTACGGCGCCGCTCAGGGCGTATTGTGTGAGTCGTGACAGTCTTCTCGACCTTCCGTCCGCACGACTGACGGTCCCTGAGCTGGCCCGCCTTCACTATCTGCAGACCAACAGACTTCTTACACGCACACTTGTATAGCATTGCACTACTCCTACACCCCTGCCTGCTCGACGCCGCAGAACACCCGCTGTACGCCCGCGCGCACGCCGCAACAAGCTCGACTTAGTCCTGCTCTACCACGACACCGGCGACGAGGAACTCTCCGTCGTGGCTCACGCTTAGGTGCGCCTTCAGGCGCTCGTTGGCGAGCGTGCCGGTGGGGGAGAAAACGACGACGGGCTTGAAGCTGAGGGCATTGGACGGAGAGGGGAGGACCGAAACGTCTTGCCATGTCGGGGTGTACTGCGGCTGCAGGGCCTTGTAGAGCGCTTCCTTGGCCGCCCAGCTGCACAATCCGACGGCCTCAGGCGTCAGGGAGCAGCGGTGCAACAAGGAGAATTCTCTACGGCACACCAGGCCCGAGGATAAGAAAACCAGGACGGACCGGACTGCGAGGAAGCGCTCCTTGGCCTGCTGCGAGGCGACGCGTCCGAACGCGAGCTGCTCATCCTCGGTCAGGATGCGGCGCGCGAGCCGTCCGAGCCCACGCCGCGCGACAAGCTGGCCGATGCGAGGCGCATGCAGCAGGTCGACACCGAAGCCGAGGATGACCATCCACACCACGAAGCGCTGGCCTGTGTGGGCTTGAGGTCCTCCGTTCCAAGGTGGCCGTTGCTGCTGCTGCTGCTGCTTGACGTCGTCGCAAAAGCGGCCGACGCCGACTGCGCCCTTGCGTCCGTCGAACTTTGTCTCAGCCAGAACGCCGTCAAAGCCTTGTTGACCGAGCTCACCAGCTTTGGCGCCACAGCAAGATGCTGACCTCGGCCGGGGCGCCCAGGGACACCCACGTAGACAGGCCTTGACTCGGGGGACAGGGAAGGGCCGCCGCTGCAGGGCTGCCCTGCGGCTGCTCGCCTCCTGCAGCCGCACCTGCTCCTTCTCACTGCCTGCCAGCGCAGCCCCTCACCTTCCAGCCCCTCGCCCGACAAGAGACGCCTCCGGACGACCTCCTGCATCTCTCCCGGCAAACTCTGCAGTTTCCATTGGCGCAACAGTCTCTCGCTGGGCCATCCTCTGGCTCGCCGCCGGCTTCAAGCCGCCCGAACCCCCGTCCTCGGCGCACCTGCTCGCACCACCTTTGCCTGCTGCAGCCTTCCGCTCGTCGCGCCTCTCGCGAGCTGCGACCCGCAAATCCTAGAGCGCCATGGCGCATTCCGTCACCGAGGGCGACCTCACGACCTTTTCAGGCCACTCCGACGTTGGACTCGGGTGAGCAGAGTCCCGCGTGTCCTTCCCGTCGAATCCCCAGGTGCTGACTGCTTTGCGTGCGCTCTTAGCTTCATCGGTGCTGCTGGGCTGATATCGGCGATTTTGACGTTCTGCCTGCTCGTGTATCTGCTTGTACGTCACATCTCCCAGTCGAAAGGCAATGCAGCCCCGTGCTGATGGACGCGTCTCGCGCTGCACAGGTCGAGCCGGTGCGACGAGCCGTCTCGACGTCAGACGTCTCTCGGGGCGTCAGTCAATTCCTGCGCGACCCGTTGGGGTGGTACTTGGGTACGTACGCTCCTCTGTTCGTCGTGCGCGACGTATATGCTGAGCGACTGGCCAGGCGCGCAGTCCAGATGCTGGTGTCCGATTTCCTGCAGGGCGTCGGTTTCGTCATCAACCTGCATTGGGCGAGGCACAGTGCGCTGTGGCTAGGGCCAGCGTGCACTGCTCAGGGCGTCGTGACCGAGATTGGCGACGTCGGTGCGTCTTTGTCTGTCTGTGTCTATGCGCCATCTGCGCGTCGTTCTGACGTTCAACGCATGCTTTGGGCACAGGCTGCGCGATCTTCTCCCTCCTCATCTCCCTGCACACCTTCACCGTCCTCTTCCTCCGCCGCACACCGCCAGCCTGGTCGGTCCTCATCGTCAGCGTCCTTTCGTGGGCGCTCGTCCTGATCCTGACCGTCATCGGTCCGGTTCACGTCGAGCGCGTCAAGGGCCGAGGCCGTTTCTACGGAAACTCGGGGGCGTGGTGCTGGGTATCTTCGGGCTACCAAGTTGAGCGGTGCGGCTTTCCTCGTTAACCACGACCACTCAGGCGTGCGCTGACTCCGAGGGCGGGTTCTTGCGCGCAGGTTCTTCTTCCTCTACTTCTTCGTCTTCGCCGCAGTCATCTCGTCCTGGGGGTGTTACATCCTCCTCTTCCTGCGCGAGCGGCGTGCGGCTCATCGGGTAGCGCAGGCCGAGCGCCGGCGGGAGTTGAGCGGCAAGGCCAGCGTACTGAGCGCCGGGGAGAGCGCGTTGATAGGGATTGAGGCGGGTATGCTGGAGGACGAGGCGTTGAAGAAGGAGGATGAAAACAGGATCCAGGCTGTGTCGTCCAGGGTGAGCTCTTGCGCACGATGGCTTCACGCAGTGGTCCTTGCTGACATCGCCTTGGTACTCGCTGCGCAGATGCTGTACTACCCTGCGCTGTACTCGGTTGTCGTGCGTCCTTGCGCTTTTTCAACTGTCTCTTCCTTTCGCCAACACTGCTCGCTGCGCCTGCAGGTCATCCCGGTGTCTATCTCCCGCCTCAGCGTGATGAACAACACGCCGGTCCCGCTGGGTTTCGTGATGTTCTCGTCTGTCCTTTGCCCTACGCTCCCACTGGTGCCGTCCTCGGGCTGAATCGAGGTCATAAAATGACGCAGAGGTATCCTTTTCGCAAGCTCCGGCACGGTCAACGTGATCCTCTGGCTCGCGACCAGGCAAGCGTACATTGTGCGCGAAGCTCGCCGGATCCCTTAGTGCGTTCTCGCCCCCCAACTCCCTGCCGCCTCATGCGCGCCCTGCTGACCAGTCGCTCTTTCGCTTCTACAGCGCCGTCACAACAACGGTCGACGTCTCCCCTCCCTCCGACTACACGCTCGAAGAGATCCACGGTGGCGCGCTCGGCGACACGGACGCGCTCCGGGCGGCCGAACTCGACCTCAAGGCGCGCGAGCTCCTGCACCCGCCGTTCGTGGACGGCGAGGAGGTGCACTTCGCAGTAACGTTGCAGCGAGAGGGGCGGAAAAAGTGGAGGAAGGGAAGGGCGAGGATGGACAGCTGGGAGACGGTGGTAGACCGTGCGAGCCAGGCAGGGGAGATGCCGAAGAGGGACTCGGTGCTAGAAGGAGCCCGGAAGGAGCCGTAGAGTTAATCAGCCTGGCCGACGTGTATCGTGATGTAAGCTAGACCGCTCTTGAGGCCGCCTTTACCCGCTTTGAGCCAAACATCAAGTGAGAGCTTCCTTTGATTGCGATCCCATCCGGTGGGCGTGCGTAGGCGAAAGGATAAGAGAGCGTGTGTTGCGAAGGGAAGGAAGATACGAGGATCTTTGTTCGGGAGGGTGATCAGGAGATCTCCTCGAGGGCGATGAGTAAGGGTTGTGCTTCACGTGATCGGTAGTGTATCCGGTTCCAGGCAAGACTCGAGTTTGATGTGTCGTTTGATGTGTCGTGCGCTAAGCAAAAGCAAGGAGAATGGGGGCAGGCTGTTGGTTGC
>MVAM01000061.1:8835-81654 GCA_014825675.1 Cystofilobasidium ferigula | reverse complement strand
TGCCCCCCCCCCTCTCCCCCTCGCGCTGGGGCCTCCCCCCCCCCCCCCCCAAACCCCCCCCCCCCCCCGCAGCCCCCCCCCCCCCCCCCCCCCCTCGTCGCGTCGAGCCCAGGCCTCTTCCTCGGCGGCGACCGTGTCTCCGGCGCAGAGGTCCGCAACCAGAACGGTCCGTCCCTGCTCTGCCCTGTGCTCCTCGAGCGCTCTGGGGGACGTCTCCAGCTGACGCTCCCGCCGCCCGCCCGCTCGCCGCAGTCCTCGCCGCCCAGACGATCGCCAATGTCGTCAAGAGCTCGCTCGGTCCCGTCGGCCTCGACAAGGTGCGCTTCGAGCTGCCCTGCGCCGGCGCTGCCACCCCGAGAGTCCCTGCTGACCGCCTGGGCTTTTGTGCAGATGATGGTCGACAACATCGGAGTGCGTCCTCGGTCTCGGGAGCTCGTTGCACGCGGCCGGCGGCGGAGGACTGACCACCCAGCACGACCCTTTGATCCTGCCTCCTCCTCCTCCCTTGCAGGATGTGACGATCACCAACGACGGCGCGACGATCCTCAAGCTGCTCGAGGTCACGCACCCGGCTGTGGGTCCTCTCGGCATGGCCATTGCGTACGAGGCGTCGGGTGCTGAAGCGCGCTGTGTTCGCCGGGCAGGGCCGCATCCTCGTTTCGCTCGCTCAGCAGCAGGACAAGGAGGTCGGCGACGGCACAACGTCGGTCGTCCTGCTTGCAGCTGAGCTCCTGCGCCGGGCCAACGACCTCGTTCAGAACAAGATCCACCCGACGACCGTCATCACTGGCTACCGGTGCGCTCCCTTGCCTTCTTGCTCTCTAGCAAGCTGCCCGCTCGCCCGCCCGCCTGCCAGGCAGGCGCGTGCACCCGCCCCGAGCTGACCCCTCTTGGGCCCCTCTTGCGACGGGCGCAGGCTCGCTTGCAAGGAGGCGTGCAAGTTCATGCTCGAGCAGATGTCGACGCCCGTCGCCAAGCTCGGTAAGGACTGCCTCGTCAACATCGCCAAGACGTCGATGTCGTCCAAGATCATCGCCGCGTGCGTCCTGCCGTCCCGCTCGTCCCGCCCTGCGTGCGCCCGTTTTTGCTGACCGGACGATGAGCCGGTGCCGTGGTTGCTTGCCAGCGACGACGACTTCTTCGCGCCGCTCGCGGTCGACGCGCTGCTCGCGGTCAAGACGATCAACCCGCGCGGCGAGACAAAGTATCCGGTCAAGGCGGTCAACGTGCTCAAGGCGCACGGCAAGTCGGCGCGCGAGTCGCAGTTCGTCAAGGGCTACGCGCTCAACTGCACCGTCGCCTCGCAGGGTGCGTCCCCTCGGCGTGTCTCCTCGACCGCGCACTCACTGAGCGAGAGCTGATGGCACGTCCACAATGGCTTGCCTCCCCGCCCTGCAGCCATGAAGACGCGCATCGTCGGCGCCAAGATTGCGTGCCTCGACATGAACCTGACGAAGCAGCGGATGCACCTCGGCGTGCACATCACGATCGACGACCCGGCGCAGCTCGAGGAGATCCGGCGCCGCGAGAGCGAGATCACGCTCGAGAAGGTGCGCAAGATCCTCGCGAGCGGCGCCAACGTCATCCTCACGACCAAGGGGATCGACGACCTCTGCCTCAAGGAGTTCATCGAGGCCGGCGCCATGGCCGTCCGTCGGTGCCGGAAGGAGGACCTGCGCCGGATCGCCAAGGCGTCGGGTGCGCAGCTCATCTCGAGCATGGCCAACCTCGACGGCGACGAGACGTTCGAGAAGGAGTACCTCGGCTTTGCGGAGGAGGTCGTCCAGGAGCGCATCAGCGACGACGAGCTCATCCTCGTCAAGGGCACCAAGGTCGTCAGCTCGAGCAGCATCATCCTCCGCGGCGCCAACGGTGCGTCGGCGACTCTCACTTGCGGCCCTCGGGTCCCGGGCTGACGGCTCTCGTGGGCGCGCTCTCCCGGCAGACTACATGCTGGACGAGATGGAGCGCGCGCTGCACGACTCGCTATCGATCATCAAGCGCACGCTCGAGAGCGGCGCCGTCGTCCCGGGCGGCGCCGCCGTCGAAGCCGCGCTCTCGATATACCTCGAGAACTTTGCGACGACGCTGGTGCGTCCCATGCCCCTCCCCCCCCCCCCCCCCCCCTCCACCCTTGCCTGTCGTGCCGGGCCGCACGTCGCTGACGCATAGGTGGGACCAGGCCCGCCTAAGGATGGTCATGAGCTACATGTTCGCCCAGCTCCTGCCGTTCGTCCGCGGTCGGCAGGGCGGGCTGCTCGTCCTCGGCAGCGCCAACGTCGACGAGAGCCTGCGCGGGTACCTCACCAAGTACGAGTGCGTCCACCACCTTCCTCCTACGCCTGATCGCTGGATGGGAGCTGATACCGCAACCCAACGAGCGTAGCTGCTCGAGCGCAGACATCAACCCTATCGGCAGCATCTCAAAGACGGACCTCAAACGGTTCATCGCCTTCAGCCAGGAGCGCTTCCAGCTGCCCATCCTCGGCAGGTGCGTGTCCGCCGGCTCGACCGATGCTTAGGACAGAGTCCACTGACTTCTTGGAACCTCTGCAGCTTCCTGGACGCGACGCCGACGGCTGAGCTTGAGCCGATCACAAAGGACTACGTCCAGTCGGACGAGGTGCGTCCCCCCTTCCAGCCTTCCCTTGCTCCATGCGTGCACGTTTAGTGACTGACGCTCCCGCACAGGTCGACATGGGTATGTCGTACGACGAGCTCTCGATCTACGGCCGCCTGCGAAAGATTCAGAAGTGCGGGCCGTACTCGATGTTTGTCAAGCTTGTGCAGGAGTGGGGTGGGCAGCTGTCGCCGACGGACGTGCGTCATTCTCCTTCCTTTGTTCCCACTTTCTGTGGTCCGGGACGCTAACGGTCGTGAGGGGCGAGGCAGATCGCGGGCAAGGTCAAACTGTTCTTCTTCGAGTATGCGCGCAACAGGCACAAGATGACGACCATCACGCCGTCGTACCATGCCGTGCGTCCGCCATCTCTTCGCTTCGTCTTGGCGATGTTTCGCTGACTGACCTGCTCCTCCTTACCCATGCGATACGGCAGGAGTCCTACTCGCCTGACGACAACCGTGCGCCGCTTCTCTCTTCGCTAATCACAGGCTACCTGTTGACCTCCCTTGCCCTCGTCTGCCGTCGACAGGCTTCGACCTCCGCCCGTTCCTCTACCCCTCGCGCTTCCCGTTCCAGTTCCGCAAGATCGACGAGCTCGCCGCACGCCTGCCGAACCGCGTCGCGGGGGGCACGCCTGCGGTCGAAAAGGACAAGCTCAAGGTCAACTAGATGCGGGATGGATGCCTTTTCTTATCTGGACGCGAGGGAGGAGACGAAAGAGAACGGGAGGGTCATGAAAGATCGTCAAAGGTCGAAAAGAGGATGCTACAGCGAGCGAGGTGAGGAGATTCATCGAAGCACACCGGTTGCGCTCGGCTTGTGCCGGCGCTCGTCGTCGAGCTTGTCTGCTGCATGACGGGTCAAAGCGGCGCCCTTGACCGCATCGGGCGCGATCAGCCGGCCGGCGCGCACGCGGTCGTATGCTGCCTTGAGCGCCTGCTTCGTCTCGCGCTCGCGCGCCCATCGCCGGGCGAGGTTCCTGCAATCGCGGTCCGAAATGCAAAGGCGATCAGCGAGCGGACGCAGGTGGCGAAAAGTTGGGGAGGGAACGGACCTCGTTCGAATGGTCATGAGGACTGCGAGGACGACCGACTTGAACGACCGCGGCTTTGGATTGACCGAAGGGTGCGGGTAGCCGAGCTGGGCGATAGCTGCATACACGCGGGCTTGCCTGGCAGTCGAGCATTGGAAGGCATTCAGCACCAGCGTGCAAGCGAGTTGAGCAGCAGGACTGACTGTCGCGAGAGTTGGCCAATCAATATTAACAGATACTCCTTCTGGAGCGACAGGTCCGCGCGGAAGGTTGACTCGCGCAGGATGACGGCCTTGAGGTGCTTGATCTCGACAAAGATGCCCTGCGTTTCCTTCTTGTGCTTCTGCTTGAGTGTCTCGACGCTGTGAAGCAAGGTGGTAAGTCAGTGTGGGAAGGCACGAGCGAACGAAGAGAAAGGGATCCACCTGGACTGCGCGATCTGCAGCTCGCCAAGCACCCTGCGGTTCTCTTCGTCCCCGCGCCGTCCTTCCTTGCGCAGCGCCGCCTCCTCTCGCTTGCGCGAAGCCTTGATCTCCTCCTCGAGCGACTTGACCTCGCGCCGCGTGCGCTGCAGGTCCTGCTGGAGCTCGGCGATCACGCGCAGCGTGTCCTCCCGGTCCGCCTTGATGCGCACATTGTCGGCCTGCGCGCGCCGAAGCTGGTCGATCTGAAGGGTCTGCGAGGTGACTTCGCTGCGGAGCGTGCCGTTCGTTGACCGGAGCTGCTCGAGATCGGCAAGTAGAGTCTTTGTATGCTGCGCGGTCGATCAATTGAAGTTCAGCGGGATGTTCGCGGATAACTATGCAAGGACGATCTCACCAAGTTGATCTTCTCCAGGTCATCCTCAGCCCGAGCAAGCTGCGACTCGAGTTGAGTGCGCGCCCGCGTGAGCTCCTCCATCTCTCGTGAAGATCTGCGCGACCCGCCGTCGACTTGCGCTTGATTTTCTGCCATAGCGAACGAACTCGTAAGCAGGTGAAGCCTCTTTGACGCGAGAGATGTGGACGAACGATCGAGCAGCTGCTGCAGTCGTTCGGCGTGTTCTTCGGCGTCCTGGAGGTCGCGCTTGCACGCCTCGAATTCCTGCGAGCAGAGAAACGCAGTCAGCATGCGTGACTCCAACCATTGATGGGTTCGTACGCACCCTCGTGACCAGGCGAACCTCGTCCTGCAGGCTTGCAGACTCCTTCCTCTCCCGAGAGAGTTCGAGGCGCAGCTCCGCGACGTCCTGTGAGCGTACAAATGTTAAGAGTCCACGTCTGCCAAAGATGGAGCGAGAAAGGCGCACCTCACGAAGGTCCTTGACATCGGCCTGCAGGGACTGCTTCGTCCTCTCCGCACGCGCCTGCTCGAACGAAGTAGTGCGCTCCGTCTGCCGCAGCTTAGAGAGCTGCTCGTGCAGCGCGGCAACCTCGTCTCGCGCGTCTGCGAGCTGGCGCGAGAGCACAAGCTGATCCGAGCCGGCAGACTTGAGCCGCTTAAAGCCGTCGTCTACGAGCTCATCGAGCTCGTCGCGCTCCTGACGCAGGCGGTCGATCTCGCTCAGAAGGGCCGCGTCCGAGTCGTTTCCGGGAGTCTGCTCCAGCCAGGGCATCTTGCGCATGGGACCGACCGACTTCGGCGTGCGGACCGACATGATGGTTTGGTTGGGCAAGGTGGTGTCAAACGACCCGTGCGACGCGAGAGACAACTTCCGCGACTGGCGGCGGAGGGCCGTGAACTGCGAATCGATGTTAGTCGTGTGCGACTCGAGGACCTGAATGCGCAAGTCGCGAGCCTCGATCGCCGCGCGCTTGTACGGTGAGGACGCGAGCTCGACCTGCAGCCGACCGATTTCAACGTTGGCCGCGTGTAGCTGCTGGTGCAGGTCTTCGATGGCCGGATCTAGTTCTCCAGCAGGCGTGCCGAGAGCGAGAGGTGACCGACTGCGAGAGCGCGGCGTGAGGTTGGCAGGCGCTGGGTTGCTCTGAGCCTTGAGCGAGACCAGTTCCTGTCCGTCTTGCGCCGACTGCATGCGAGCCTCGTGCAGCTTCTCCTCGAGGCCTTGAAGTCGGTCGGCGTAGGCAGCCTGCGCCTTCGTCAGTGCGTCCGCGTGGGCCGCCTCGAGCAGGGCCTGTTTGCTCGACTGTGACTCGGCCAGGCGAACGGCCGACGAGAGCTTATCCCCGAGGTCGAGCATCTGGGTGCGCGCCTCTTCCAGTTCGTCTCGACGCTCGACCTCCTGTGGGCGAAGCGCCTGGACAGTCTCTTCGCGAGCAGCGATGTTGGCCTGCAAAGTTTGGAGCGACTCATCCTTCGCCGCGGCTGCCGCTTGTGCGTCCTCGAGGCCAGAAGACTTGACGGCGAGCTGCTGCATGAGGTCGGCGATCTGCAGCTGAGCGGCAGCGTCCTTCGATGCAGCCTCTGACTTCACGGCCGAGAGCTCGACCTCGAGATCGTGGATCCGTGCGGGCGACTCTGCTTCGGCACTCGAACGGCCTAAACGCTCGATCAACTCGTTCTGCCGGGCTATAGTCTGACGAGCGGCGTCAACCTCCTCCTCAAGTGATGCGAGGCGGTCCGATGCGCCCTGCGCCTGCTCCGCGTCGGCCAGCTTAACGAGGAGAGCCGCCTTCTCTGTAGCGATTTCCTCGAGCTCCTCATTCTTGTTGCGAACAGCTGCCTCCGTCTCAGCCTGGCTGGTCTTGAGGATCTCTTCGATGTCCGACTCGAGTTGCTGGAGCTTGCGGGCCTGCGCTTGGCTTTGGCGCTCGAGGTCAACCTTGACGGCGGCGAGTGCGTCCTCCGACGCCTCCAGTGCGCGCGTGCGGTCCTCGATCTCAGCCTGGAGCCGGGCAATCTCCTTCTGCGCCTCCTCGTCCTGGATGTGCGACCGATCGCCTGCGACTGACTGCGCCTGCGATTCATGCTGTTGCGAGATGAGGTCGACTTGCTCGCGCAAGACGCGCAACTCGTCGTCCAAGCCTTCGAGACGCCGGATTTCCTCGTCCTGCTCCGCACGCTTCACAGCGTCCGCCTCTAGCGACTGGCGCAGAGCGTAGAGTTCCTCCTCGCTCTCTTGAAGAGCGACAGTGAGGCGAAGGATCTCGGCGTCGTCGCCGTCGGCCTGTGTGGCGGGATCTTGATGGGCTTGGCCAGCGAGGACGTCTTTGAGTTGCTTGCGAAGCTCCTCGTTCTCTGCCTCGAGCTGGTCCCGCTCGTCCTGCAGCGTCGTGTTGCGCAGATGAAGCTGGGTGTTGAGGTTGTGCAGATGCTTGTGAATCTTGATGCCGCCTTGTCTCGGGGTGGCTTCCGAGAGCGGCAGGGAAGTGTTGGCGCGATGGAGGTTGGTGAGGTCTTCCGCAGAATCGACCGAGAGCACTGATGTGTTGCCCTCCTCGATGTTGAGCTGGTTCAGCGAAATGAGGCTCTCGTTGAACGACTGTGAGCGGCCCGCGCCGGCGGGTGACAGCTGGGCTTGAGTTGAGGGCGAGAGGTGGAGCGAGGATTGGTGGATGCCGGCGAAAGACGACGAGCGGCGAGTATGAGGCGTGCCGCGCATCTTGGGCCGCGAGCCCGAGTTCAATGCGGCGAGGGCGACGCTGCGCCTGAGCTCGAGAGCGCTTGATGGCTTGGGTGTCGAGAGCGCACCCTTCGCGCTGGCGGACGTGGGCGAGGGCGTGCCGTAGTTGGACTCCGGGATGGGCACCGAGAAGTCCCTAAAAGTCTGTTGCGGCGCATCCTGCGAGTCGGTGGTCATGTCTGCGAGGTCGGCGGGGGCCGGCTCCTCGTCGGACCCGACCGAAGCGTCCTGCACGCGGAATGAGTCGCGTCGAGTAGAGGCCTGAGACTCGCCGTTCGGCGTGGCGGCACTCGACTCAGAAAATGTTGAGGTCGATGCAGGAGAGAGCTGAAGGGGTCCGGCGGTGGAGCTGCGGAGACCGCGCGAGTTGGACCGCCTCCGGCTGAGGTTGATGAACGTCGACTTCATCTGTATTTGTGAGGTCAGCGCCGTACCCTGCAACGCACATGAGGAACGGGCGTACCTCAGGACTCGGCATCTCTTGCAGCGCCCTCGCGTCTGTTGAGTTTTCCTTGTCGCTTCCTTCGTGTGCGAATTCCTCCCCTTCCTCATCCTCCTCCTGGACGAGGCTCAACTCCTGCGCCGTAATACGCGATCGAGATGCGGCGCTCGGCGTACCGAAATTGACCGGCATGTCAAAGCTCTTCTCGAGCGAGGGCATGTCGACGTAGGGCTCCTCGTCGTTCGAGTTGAAGCTGCGGCTGGCGTCCTCCTCGCGCGAACGACTGGTCAAATCGACGTCCTGGAAGTCGCCGGGCGCGTTGGACACGTTTGACGTATCTGCTGCTGCCTCTACATCCATCGCGCCCCCCTGCTCTTCATGCGTACACGAGCGAGGGCCGAACGAGTCCTCGGCGACCTCCTGATCGTCGTTCTCCGGCGCGAGCTCAAACGAATCAGGCCCGGCAGACACGCGCGACTGGATGGCTGGCGTCCCGAAGCTGTCACCTGCTGGCTGCTCCTCCGTCGACTCATCGGCCTGGTTCCACGGACCCGAGAGCGCGAAGCGTGTGCGCGAGCTCGTCGTTGAGTCTGGGTCGCTGCGGGGCGTCGAGTAGGTGCCGCTGCCGCCGCTGCGGAGGACCGAGAGGCGCGAGCGCGAGCCAGCGAACGAAGCGTGTGGCGTCGAAGTAAGGGGCGTGGAGATGGATCTCAGGCTAAGGGAGGGCGAGTAAAAGGAGTTGTTGGACACCGGCGTGTCGGGCTGAGCTGGCGTTGTTGCTGCCTTGGCCGGCGCGGCAGCGACGGGCGTTGCCGCTGCCGAAGACGGATACGAACCAGGCGCTGAGGACAGAATCTGCGAAATGGACAGGTTGCCGGGTTGATGCAGCTGTGTGTCGCAGCGTCGAGGTCGACGTTAGCAAGAAGCCTGGTACTTGGGAGGGGCGGAGGAACAGCACGTACCGAACGCGAGAGCTCGGACAACATCGACTCGCCCTCGCTGTCGTGCGGGTTCATCGTGGGCAAGGTCGGCAGATCCATAGACTGATCATCACGAGAGCTGATGATGCAGCACAAGGGAGCCGTAGCTTCAGCACGCCGGACGCTGATTACGGGTTGCGAAGGAGAAGGAGGGACCCACCGAGTAGGCGTGTCGAGGTGGGCCATGTTGGGCAACGGCACCCGAGGGAGCTACTGAACGCACGGATGCTGGTGCTGGAGCTTCGTCTGAATCTTTGGACGGGCGCTGGAGCGGGAACTTGGTCGGAATAGGGCGGAAAGGGCTGCTGGGGAATGGTGTGTTGGGTGACGGCGCTGCGGCGCGCGACGCGTCGCAAAACAAGGCGCGTGTCGCACAGACCATGCACATCTCGCAAGGGAAACAGTTGAGTCGCCGGATGAGAGGGCTTAGATATGATAAGAATCCGGAGAGGATGAAGTATACAGGCAGGCCAGGGGTTGTGAAACGACGATGGGGCGAAGAGATGAGTATTTGAGATTAGGAAGGTGGGGAATGGCGAAGAGGGGGAGAGGTTCGCGAGATGATTAGCACGACTGCCACTGTGAAAGAGGATCATTGGGCCGGTAGGTCAGCGTGTGACCAGACGCTAAGCGGGTGCGGCTCAAGCATGGACGAACCATCTTGAAGTTCTTGATGGCGAGACCGCGCTCTTTGGGGTCCTCGGGCCAGGTCTTGTACCACTTGCTGGTGGCGTTGTAGAACTGCAGATGGATGCGAAGGGTCAGTGTGTGCAGGAGCAAGTGAGAGGGCGGTGAACTTACGTCGAAGGGCGCGGTGGGCGAGGTGTCAACCCAGGGCTTGTTGTCGACGCCGTCCGGGAACCAGCCGTTGGTGCCGCCGACAGCAACGTCCATGATAAGGTAGAAGGCTGAGAAAGAGACTTTGTTAACCCGTGTTGTCCACGAACAGCAGTAAAAGTAGGACTTACGTCGGTCAAAGGGCGCGGACTTGTTGTCCGACTTGAGCCAGGGGTTCTGCAGCGTCACCTGCTCCGAGTTGTTCTGGACGACGGCAGGGAAGTCTCCGCGATCCCAGAAGCTCTTCTTCTTATAGTCGATGTTGAAGATCTGGTTGACGCGCGAGTCGATGTCTGGCGCCCGTCGGAACAAGTGTCAGCTTAGAGATTCTGTCGACAGTAGAAGGGGCAGGACGCACAGGTCATCATGTACTTGTCCGTCCACTCCATGCCGAAGGTGCGGAATCCGCTGTTGTAGTACCTGCGGCGTTGTTGCTGTGCAGGAGGCGACGTGTCAGGACTGGATTAGAGTCTGACGCGGGAAAAGCGAGGGACTAACGTTCCAGCCGAAGGTCCAGTACGTGCGATCCAGGGCCTTAAGCGGACCCCAGTGCAGTGCCGAGGTGACGTAGTTGATGCCGTGTGAGGGGTACTTCTCGCTGTTACCGCGAGCAGTGATGATCTGCGAGCGCATTGAAGGTGTCAGCGGTTGATGGTCTCCAGTCCAAGCACGCGCGGGAGACTGACGTCGATCTCGCCCGAAATCGGCCACTGGCCGTAGTAGTTCTCGGTCGGCAACATCCACACGGAGGGCCAAAGCCAGTCGCCGGTCGGCATCTTCGCCTGGAACTCGACCTTTCCGTAGCGGATGTTGTGGCTGAGCTTGGTCGTCAGGCGGGCGGACTGAACGGGCGGGATGATGATGCCCTGCGACGAGTTGGAGGTGACAATGCAGCTGGGCCCGGTGGTGTTGGCGGCCGTGCACGTGTTGGTCAGGTTGAGAGTCCAGCCGCTCAAGAGGTTGTCCGAGCCAATCTCATCCTGTGTGAGGGTTGGGACGATGTAGAGCGTGTTGTCGGCGACGAACGAGTTCTTGTCCGAGTCCGTCGCCCACTCAAACTGGCCGTTTCTGCAGAGAAGTGGAAAGTCAGCACTCACCCTGCCAAGTTCTGAAGGACCGATACTCACTCCCAGCCGCCAGCTTGGACCTCTCGTCGCCAGGTGTTGGTGTCGAGCGTGTCGAATTTGTCCTCGAGCACAAGGCAGAGCTTGCCCGGGTTCGGGACACTGCGGTAACCGTCCCAGCAAACTGCAAGGCGTCAATGGAGGGGATATGTCAGCGAAACGTCTTGGAAAGAAATACAGTGGTGAAAGGAACTAACGCAATGCGGCGAAAGCGATGCCGAGGAGGAATGAGCCGATGATAATCCATCGTGCCCAGAGCTGCGCGCGATCGGGTTTCTCGAGCCAAGGCTTGTAGACCTCGCCCTTGAGACGGGTGCTGACAAAGGCCTTGCGGTTCGTCTGCGTTTTGGCCGACATGAACGACCGCTGGCCCAGGGTCCTGCCCGATCGAGTCGACTGGGCGTAGTTGCGGTGCGCGGCGCGGCCGTTCGACATGCCTGACGCACCCGACATGCCCGACATGTACGACCCCGCGAACGAGCCGACAATGGACGGCGTCCTGTTGGTGACGACGGGCGTGCGACCTGCCGGCATCGGGTTGGCATTTCGTCCCGGAGTCGAAAAGGACTCTCCGCGCTGCTTGACGTACGACGGCTGAGCGGCGAGGTGGTCGTCCGGGTACTCGCGGCCCTCGTCGATGTACTCTTCGTCCTCGTCGAGCTCCTCGATGTGGTCATCGAGCGTCGAGACAGGCCGCTCCTCGGGGTGCGACCGGCGCATCGGCCTAGCAAACGAGCTGCGTGCAGGTTCAGGCTCGTTGTCCTCGAGCGGGTATTCCTCCGACTGCTCGGCACCGGGCGGCGTGACCGAGAAGGAAGGGTTGTGGCGATTGTCGTCGTCGAAGGGGTTCAGACGAGACTGACGGAAGATGTTGTCCGACATCCCGACCTAGCACGCTGCTTGGAGGGCGGAGAGAACGGAGGGATGGATGTTGAGTGAAGAGAAAGGTGCTGTGGGAGCTGGCCGGCGCGACCGCGGGCGAAGAGAGGCAAGGGGTCGGTCGAACCAGCGACGGAGGGTGCGATGCGGGTGAAGGTGAGGAGGGCGGCGAGGAAGGGTTGCGCAGGAAAGGAAGGAGGAGCAGAAGGGCGAGGGGTGTCTCAGCTGCTGCATCAGAGGTCGCTCTCAGAAGTCGATGCTGCGCACGAGGCACGACGGAAAAAGCAAAACTCGTGGTCTCGGCCGACCTCGTCACGTGGTTAGACTTGATGTCCTCGCCGTGGTTCACTGCAAGATGCGGCGAGCATTTGTCCGAAAGATGTAGGGCAGGACAGCGAAACGCTCAAGCGCGGCGGCGATGATGAGTAAGGCACCGTCCGCATTATTTTGTTCTCAAACTCGAAGTTCTTCAGTGCGCAGCGCCCCCCCTTGGACCAGGAAGGGGCGCACCTTAGCCTACACATCCTTCATCTAGAGCACATCCTGACCTTCGATCACCGTCTCCCCGTCTGGGCTGAACTTCACGTCGGTCTGAAGAGCAGGGCAGAGTTAGGAAAAGTGCCTCCATCTGTGCTGATCGCAGTATGTTGCGCACCTCAGCGTTCGCCGCTCGACCGATGAACTTCGTGTGGTCTGAGGATACAAAAAGAAACGGTTCGTTAAGCCAGGCATAAGAAGCTCTTGAAAGGACACAACTCACGGCCGAATGCGACCATTCGATCTTTTGCATCGCGCAGCTCGACACGCGTGAAGCCGAGCGTCTTGCCAACCGACAGCACCTCGCCGCGGAGCTTGAGCTCGTCGCCCTCCTTGCCGGCGGCGCGGACGAACGTAGAGCCTGCGTCGGAGGTCAGGATTGTTAGTAGAGATATGACGACCGCGTGGTGGCTGACTGTACTGACCGATGTCCGTCGAGACGCCCGAGAAGTGCATGCTGCGCCCAGGGGCAGGTCAGCTTCAGCAAAGGGTGAGGCGGGATTGATCGTGAGGGCCTACCCGTGTGTCGAGAGCGCAAGGGAGCCCATCGTGTCTGCAAACGCCGCGGAAGATCAGGTGATGGTTGGCAGGGTTCAAGGAGGGAGTACGTGCCAATCACCGAGCAGATGAGCCCGCCGTGCATCGTCTTTCCCCGGTTGACTATGAGCTCAGAACAGCCAGTCGTTAGCGCAGACCAACAAAGGTGAGATAACATGGTCACCCACTTGCTTCAGGTCGAATGACCAGGGTCGCCTCGACCAGGCCTGGCCGAGCTGCGACGATGTTGAGCTGCGGAGGGAAAGCAAGCGCCAGGAGCTCAGTCGTCGGCTTCGCCACCAGAGCAACGACCACTGCAGCAATACAGAACGGACGTTCGGCAGGTTGTTGAAGTCATGCCTGTCGGACGCGGAACGTCAGGCGTAAGCTATGAGGAGCGAGGAGGAACTGGCGGCTGCGCACCCCTTGAACGACAGGTGATGGTCGAAGACCTGGCTCCGCCCGACGCGTTCGGAAGATTAGTTACAGGCAGAGAGGACGAAGTGGTGTGTCGCGCACCCTTTTAGTGAAGCGAAGGCAGGCGGACATCTGACGACAGAGATAGATGAAGGGCGGAGGGTTGCTTAGGCTCGCGCGTTGCCCGCCTGGTCGGTCCTGACGGGGCGCTCGTGCACGATGCAACTCCGCACACTTCCGGCCGAAGCACTTGCTCAACGTACTTGCAGCCAGTCAAGATGACGATGCTTGCGAGGCATGAGAATGAGCGATGATCACGTTCGTGTACAGCGAGCTTGTGATCTCTCAAGAGCTGGACCTGCTGCCCTCACCATCCGCTTGTCCCCACTGTCAAGACAACACGTCCACTTGCAGCATGCTTCTGATCTCAGCCAGATGTCATCAAGAACGCAGAGCAGACGCCCATCACTGCGCGCCAGGGACGACACGTCCACCACGTCCGGCACCTCGGGGGCGGTGCTCCTGGACGGCGTACGACGTAATGGGGGCGGTGACAACGACGGGGATGCTGTCCATGTTGAGCGAACGGAGCAGGTCCTGCAGGCATCCGCGAAGAAAAAGCAAGTGTCAACCAGCAGACCTTCAAAGCAAGGCGTAACGGGGACACCGTAGACGAGGCGACAACGCACCTTGGTGTCGGGGTCGACCTCAAGGCCAGACTCGGGGACGGCGATGGCCGAGACCTCCGGGACGTACTGGTCCTTGCGCTCGCGCTCCTCCTCCTGGAGCTTGAACGAGATGCCGCGGACGGGGCCCTTCTGAATGCGCTTCATCAGGTGCGTGGTGAAGCCGGCAATCTTGTTGCGGAGGCGCTTCGAGGGGATGATCGCAACCTCGTCGGCAATGCGCTTGTTGGTGCTGCAAGGAGGGGCAGGGGAGCGCGACCGTTTCAGTTGGCAGTTCGAGCAGCCTTGGGGCGAAGAAGGCAAACAAGCAGTGGACGCACTGGAAGTCAAGAGTGAGTCGAGGGTAGAACTTCTCGATCATGACACGCGAAGCGCGCTTGACAGTCTTGGTGCGAACACGTCCCTGTAATAGCGCAGAGCGACAGATGCAACGCAGGTCAGTACGCGGCGCCTTAATTGACGGGCACCGAGGGAGGCGAGGGGTGCCGCGAGTGATGCCAGAGGGAGGGATGACCAGGCAACCCAGACGACGAGCAGCCGGGACAGCAAGGGACCTGATGCCCCTTGGTCAACGCTGGCGCTGCTGTTGCGTCCACGCCGCCTAGCTGCCAGTCCGCCAGTCGTGCTGCTACTGCCCCGCCCAACTCCTGCGCATCCTTCCGACGTCGCCTCCTACACCCTCCGTAGGACAGCTCTAGCCGACTGGTACTGCTTCTCTTGGATGAGCGGCCCCAGTTCGACATGCTGAGCTGCCCGCGTCACCAGCCCTTGCGAGCGGTTGAGCCCAACCGTCCGGCTTCCCTCCCTGTGCAGCAGCAGCTACGACCGGCGTTGACGACCAGGCACGCGAGGTTGCTGGATCCGACGAGCGGGCGGGGGCGATAGGAGGAAGGGGGAGGAGGAACTGCTGTGCCGGGGGCTGGACTTTCCATTTTGGCTGCTTGAGGAGGTTCTTTGACGTAGAAACGGCGAAGACAAGGGAGCAAGAGCAGAGGTACGTCCGGTCGTCTCGTCTCAGCACCCGGCAGCGGGCGGCGCGCGAGCGCCCGGGGGGCAGCGCGGCCAGCGGAGGCAGCGAGCGCGCGCGCGCACGCAGCAGAAAAAGCCCAAACGGCGGGGCTCTGACATGTGTTTTTGGCTGTGATTTGATTTCAAGCCACACTCCACTTGCGCACTTGTGAAGGGCCGGTTCAAACTGAAACCCAGGAGACACTCCCTCCTACCTCCCCTCACCTCCTCGCCTGGACTCGTATGACTGAGCGACGACATCCGGATGTGTCGAGGCTGGCTGATATTGCTGCTGGGTTCGTTCAATGGCAAGGGTGGGCGGAACTGCTGATTGAACAGCGCACGCTGCGGCTCGTATCGACCGCGCACCCACATCAACCAGGCCTGATCCTAAGTAAGGAGGCTCTATGAGGGTGCCACATGGACCGACTCTGACCCATCTCAGGTTGCTGAAGCTGCGTGCTGCAGTGAGCGTCTCTCCGCGTTGCAGAACCTACTATCCTCGACCTGCTGCGCTCGTACCCTGCGTATCTCCCGTCCCTCGCGGCCGTCTGTCGACTTGGAGGCGCTCGACAAGACTTCTGCGCGTTGTACGCCGATAGCATGACATCGTTTGGTCTGAGCACTGCGCCGTGCCGCGAGAAGCCAGTTGCCTTCGTCCCTGTGTTGTCTGTGATGGGCGGCGCGCAGCAGCTCCGCAACTCGGTCGGGCTGATCCGAAGTTAGCCGACGCGTTCATCGCTCAACCATGACCTCCTCCATGACAGCCCATCTCAGAATGGACCTCTCGACGACACCATACACCCTCGCGACGGCTCCCCATACTCAGCTATCCTCGTTCGCCCGCTCTTTGCTCCAGCCGACGACCTCGTCAGCATCATCCGCATCCGCCTCTCCTTCGCCAGCTTGTCTGGACGACCTCGAGTCCGCCCTTGCGCTCGCGGTCGAGCTCAAGCTCGTTGCCCTCGCTTCGCAAACCTCATGGGTCCCGTTCCGCAACCCACGCAAGGCGCGGCTCGACGACTGGGTTCGCCAGCTGCTCAATGGGCTGAGCGCGCCGGGCTCCGAACAGGCTGGCGAGGAGGATGGGGCTCGCAGGATCGCCGCGCTCGGTGGGCTGCACCGCGGCCTTCGCTCGGCCGGGGCGACGAAGGCTCTTGTGAGGGACGTTGAGGTTGAAGCGCTCGTTGCTGTCGAGGTTGCGATGGATGCGGCGGCGCGGAGTTGGGCGAAGGGGAAGGGGAGGGCGGGAGATGGTCAGCAGCTGCCTTCCCTCACCACATGCTGCACCGCCGCTGATGACCGCTGCGCAGACCGCCCGCCGGCCGTCCTTCAGGCCGCTGCTTCTCTTCTGCCGACACTGCCGCCGACGTCGGTCCGGGCGCTCAACACCAAAGTGAGTCTCGTCTAGCTGCCGTCCGCCTCGGCGCTGACCTCGCATCTCCGCGCAGCACCTGATTGAGCTCTCCATCGCCTCCGTCCATCCATCCACATCCACCGAAGACCTCAAGCATCTGGCCGCCATCATCAGCTCTGCGCTTCATGCGCTCTCAACCGACCTCTCGAGTCATGCGCAGATCCAGGTCGTCAGTCGTTCGCTAGCGGAGCAACTGACGCGCCTCTCCTCGTCCTCCATCGTCGACACGGAACACCAAACCCTGCTACTTGACTTCGTCGCACCTGTCGCTTCGACCATGGCAGACCTCGTCGTCTCACAGCCTCTTCCACCCATACTCGCCCGAAGCGTGTCGAAGGACCTGCTCATGGCGCTCTGGACCTGGATGCCGATCATCGACGAGGCAGGCGGGTTCGAGGCGCACGTGGATGTCGGGCGGACGTGGTGGACGCTGGTGGATGTGTTCATGAGCAAGGCATGGACGAGCGCGGAGAGGACGGAGCTGGTCAGGGACCTCTGCAGCGCGGAAGAAGGCAAAGGTACATTAGGCTGTCTTGCGTTCGCCGCCGAGCCGTACGCTGACTTCGTCCCTCTTTCGCAGAGCGGACGAACGCAACGCTGCTCCTGGCAGAGCAGCTTGTGGCCGATTTGCCCTTCGAGAGCGCTCTGCCCCTGCTCAAAGACGACATCGTCCCGCTTTGCATCAAGTGAGTAAGCCTCATCCATCGCACCGAGCCGCATCCTGACTGACGACCGGATCTCAGGCATCTCGGCGACAACTCGCACCTCGCCACGTTTGAGTCGGCGCACTCGGTCATTCTCGCAATCCTGTCGAAGCCGCTGCGCCGGCGCACAAACGACGCCGCGCCGCCTGCTGTTCTGTCATTCGTGGACGGCCTCGTGCGAACGTATTTCGTTGCCTTGATGGAGGTGCGTATAACCCACTCTCCGCTCGAGGATGGATACTGACACACCCGTGTGGGCACTGCAGAACGCTGAGCAGCAGCACCTCACCCTCGATCAGCTCCGCCACGCCGTCCTCATCCTCCTGAAGCGCGCGTCCGACCTGCCCGGCCCCGCAGCGGCCGACGTCCTATCGACCCTCCGCACACGCGCGACCGACGCCTCCTCGCCCGCAAGTCAACAGACGTTCTTCACGCTCTACGCTGCGGTTCTGCCCTCTGTCCCCGTCGCGCTCCTCTCCTCGTACCTGCCGTCGCTCGAGCACCTCATCCTCACCACGACGAACCCCCGCACATCGGAGCGCGACGATGTCGTGCGGGTCGTTTGGGAGGGCGTGTCCGGCGGGATGGGGGACGAGGGCAAACTCATAGGCGTCGAGTGGTGGCTGGCGGTGAAGGACAGGCTGGAGGAAGAGGACAGGGGCGGCGCGGCGGGCGCGCGAGCCAAGTTGTAGTGCTGGCACGCTGTCGCACTGTCGCTCCCGGAAGTCGGAGTCAAGCCGTTCAGAAAAATGGCATGTATGTCGGAAACAAGATCTAGGAGCGTGACAACGTTGAGAGAGAGAAATGAGCCACGGGCGTCTATCGGCCGACGTACTTGAGCTCGAGATACCGTGCTACAGGCTGCAGAGCAAATCAAAGCGACGTCAGCGAAAGCGCGTCGACTTGAGGTATGGACAGCGAACGCACGTAGACGACACCAGCGAACGCAGCGGCCAGCTCAAAGCCGATGTCGGCGCCGAAGGGCGGGCTACCGATGAGCTTGCCGATGGGGCCGACAAACCAAACCTGGGACATGCCCATGGCCGCACCGACAGCGCCGGCGGCGAACGCAGCGCCGGCAGCAAGGCCAATGGGAAGCTGTTTGGGGTCGTTCCACGTCTCGGCGGCGCGGTAGGAGCGGAAGTCGCTTTTGCGGAAGATGATGTGCTCCTCAAGGACGACGGTGACGTAGAGGGCGAGCCAGTAGCCGAGGACAAGCTGCACGAGGCGCACAAGAAGTGTCAGCCGACGCGTCCAGGGGAGCGCTGGAAGAGCGACGCACCATGAAGTTGTCGATGGCAGTCGCGAAGTGGTTGGCACCGACAATGGCGACCGGGATGTAGATGGCCGTGATGACGACAGGCCAGACGATGCGCGGGATGTAGGTGATCCACTGGCCGATGACGGAGATCGAGAGACCCAGCGAGTAGACGTCTATAGAGAAGAAGATGTAAGCGATGGTCTCGGAGCAGGATTAATGAGACGCACTAATGATGTTGTTGGCGACAACCGAGAGAACGAGCCAGAACAGGAAGAAGCCTCCCCCGCCGTTGCCGAGAACAGGCTTGAGGACGGCGCCCAGGAGTCCACCAAGCTCTTCGGCCTGATATCCAGCAAGTAGAGGGCCGTCCGGGTTGGCCTGCGCGGCGCACATGACGGCGGCCCCAAGCCACTGGACGAGGATGAGGGGAAAGATGAGGCCGCCGTACGTCCACGAGAAGGTCGACCACGTCGGCGTATCGGCCGGGCGGTAGATGTTGTAGTCGGATGCAAGCGAGATCCAGCCCGAGGCAAAACCGAAGACGGTCGCGATGAAAGAGAGGGAGCCGGCCATGGCGGCGGTGCCGGTGGCCATAGGGACGTTAACGAGGTGCTGCGCGCTGCAGCCAAGGACGACCTGCATAACGAATCACGGATCAGACGCCGTCGTCTCAAACCATCAGGTCAAAACGCGGCGACTCACGAGGAAGGTGATCGCGGTCGGGATCCACGAGTACTTCTCGTACATGTGCACCCATTGGTAGCCCATAAGGCCGACGAACAGCGTGATGACAGCGATGACAACGACGCCGACAGCGTGCGAGATACGCTCGTTAGCGACGACACGGAGCGTTTGCGCGCCGGCGATGGTGTTGACGGACGACCAGCCGACACAGGCGATGCTGTGAAAGAAGCCGCATCAGGTCGACTTCGACGTGCGTGCGCTGCGATAAGAGGCAGAACGCACCAATTGAGGAGAGCGACGACCTTGGCGCCGTGCCAACCCCACGAGAAGCTATCGGGAACGAATGAGAAGGAGTCAGCCTGCATGTCGAGCCTCAAATCAAACGCAAAGCGGACTAACCGAGCGCTGGTCATTTGGCGCAGGCCAAGACTCGGGCCGAATGCGGCCATGTAGGCAGGGAGCATGGCGGTGAAGATGTTCGTGAACGCAATGACGAGCATCGAGTCGCCTGCATGGCACCGACGCCGAAGGGTAGCGTCAGCAACTGGTTGAGGGGTAGCGCGATAAGGCGAGCGGAAGAGCTAACCGAGTCCAAGGCCGAAGAGACTGGGTCCCAGGATGCCGATACCGAACGTCGGCAGGACGCAGTTGGCCGCGAGCCAGATGAAGGTGCCGCCCGAGGGCTTGTGGTCCGTCCTCATGTCGTCAGGCACCCGCTCGATACCTCGCGTCTCCATACCAACCCTGCAGACACGGCAGGCGCGTAAAACAGGAGTCAGCTCTCGACCGCTTCGAGCAGGAGACAAGGAGTGGAGTCAACTCACTTCTCCTCGAGCTTCGTCGACGCGGCATTGACCTTATCAAGGGCGTAGAGCAGCTTGCCGACGAACGCGTTATGGCGCGCTGCATAGGGGCGAGGCAAGCGGCGGTCAGGCCGGAAGGATCTCAGTCGGAAATAAAGAGGCTGCCGCACGGGTGGTCGTCGAGAAGCTCGTCTCTCGAACGTCGGGCGAGGGGGGCAGCTTGGCCTCGACCGACGCGTCTTCAGGTAGCGAGTGCTTCTCAATGTCGTCCATCTCGGGAGGTGCTGCGCGTGAGGTAGCGGCGTTGGTGAGGGAGGAGGTTCGGGCAGGTCGTAGGGGTCCGCGAAGGAAGGACGAGGACGGGTGGGCGGGCGAGGCGACACGGACGGAGGAGCGTCGAAATTCTAGAGGAGATTGCCAATCGCCCTCCCGGGGGCTTTACACAAGCCGCTTCAAATCAAGACTCGTCCCGCGTGCACACCGACCAGCTCGCCCGCGCGGTCGGACGAGTCTTCCCCCTTGCGTACTGTACTTATCTCGTCCTGCAGCATGCGCCCCATGCGATCGCACTATCGCTACGCAAGAGCGCGATAAGCGTGCAGTGTGGCGGGGTTCGGCCTGACTGCAAGAAAAGAACGAGGAATGCCAGACGCCGCCTGGCTTACCTTGGAAGTATCAGCGACGCCAATACTCGTCGTCGGGATCGCGATGAACTGCGGGCTCATGCAAGGCCGGGATCCGGTCAGCAATCGCATGCTGAGCAAGAGTGTAGGAGGGACGCAGAACGCACGGTGGAAGCCAGTCACAAGCAGCGACACCTCCCCCGTGCTCCTATCGACCGTCGCGCTGAATCGCCCTTCCCAAGGTTCGAAGGCCTCAACCATGATCCACCACGGACTGGTGTACTCGCCCCTCCAGCTGATGCGCCCGCTCGAGCGCTCGTACGCGCGCACCCAGGGGACCGTCTCGCGGTCGATGTTGCCCGGCAGGTAGACACGTTCAGCGAGGATCTTCGAGAGCGTCTGCAGCACGCGCAGTACGGTGACAGGCTGCGAGGGGTCCTTTCCGGTGATGTTGGTGAAGGTGCGCGACTCGGGCAGGTCCATCCCAAGCAACGAGAGGCTGCGCACAGGTGGGTACGTCGCGTTCTCCTGCAGCGCGCCGAGGTCCGCAATCTTGACGCGCCTTGCCTTGCGGCCCGCCGTGCGCCCCGTGCGGGCGTGCCACTCTCGCCAATCGGGACTCTCGTCCAGGACGAGATGGCGGAAGACCGGATGGAACGCCAGCTTGTGTCGTTTGGACGCCTCGCGCAGCGCAGCGACCGATGCCGGAGGGCCGCGCCAGAGGATGTCGTCGTACTGGCCGCTCAGCACCCAGCGCTCGAACGCTTGATTGATGGCGCGCGTGCGGTGAAGCTGCGCGTACGTAAAGCCGTCGAAGATGGCCAGCCAAAGCTCTGTGGGCAAGGGCGGGTTACTGAGGTGGCGAAGATCAACCTCGATGGCCACCGATGACAACCGGCGGGACATGGCCCTTCAGGGAGCTGTTGAGGATTACGATCGTCAGCTTTATGTCAGCCATGCCTCGAACGTAGGGCGTACGGTGCGATCTGATGAAGTGGGCGTGATGGACGTGGGGGGGGGGGGGGGGCTGCGCGTTGTCTCCTTCGCCCTGAGCTCAAGTTGAGCTGCTCCTCCTGTCCATCATTCGCCTTTCCCTTGTCAGACGGCGCTCGCCATGCCAACACGTCCGGAGCGATCCCTGCATGGCTCCCATACCCGGCCGTCCTTGTATAGCCGGCCACAGGCACTCGCGGTGAACCCATGGCCGGTGTATCGGCCTCCGCCTCTCGCCTCTCCATCCTCCTTCTCCCACGCAGCTCCCCTACCTCGCCGCTCGCCGTCGCCCGACCGCGACAAGCTCAGCCAGTTCGACGTCATCGCATACGAGGTCGACCTTGTCTACGACCAGCCGCAGCTCGCCCAGAATCTCGAGGCGCAGCGTGAGGGCGCTGAAGGGGTAGGTCGCCTGGTGAAGCACGTGACGTCGACGGACGAGGACGAGGGCGTGTGGGCCGACAGGTCAGTTCACTCGTCCTGGCTGCGATCTGATGCTTCTTACCCACAGTTCAGTAGGACCTGCTCTGTCTTGACTGCATCGAGGAGGACAATCACGCAGAAGCTTGGCTGACCTGAAGGACGTCATCCCTTCCTCCTCCTGCTGGCCCGCTCGCCCGTTTTGCTGTCCTAAACCAACCTTGACTGACCCACACTGCCTGGTGCCTTGTTTCTCACCCCGCAGGTTCTCGCACTTGCACCTCCTGCCGGCCCTCCCTTCGCAATCCCCATCGTCCGCGCAGCCACCCTCCTCGCCCGCGAGCGACTGGTCCTCCCTCCCATCCGACGCCGAAGACACCTTCTTCTTCTCGGGCGACGAGGGCGACGACTACGAGCGGCACAAGAAGCGCCAGCGGCTGGATGCATTGCGGCAGGCGAGGATGGAGCAGCTCGAACCGATAGAGGAGCCTAAGGGAGCGGAGGTCGACACATGGGGTGGTGACGACGAGGTTGTAAGGTCCTTCAGCAGTTGCATCCCTCGCGTCGATCACTGACTTTGAACAACTACCGTAGCCACCAGAATCTGTCCTTACTCTCATGAAGCACACATTCACCTCTCTGTCCTCCTCGCCCAATCCCGCGCTGCTCGAGATGCGAATCCTTGCCAATCACGGCGCCGACAAGCGCTTCGAGTTCCTCCGCGGCCGCTTCAAGAACGCCTGGCGCGACGTCAAGGAACCTCCGAGAGTCGTGTCGGCAATCGGAGGCTTGCTGGGTGGGTACGAGAGCAGTGAGGATGAGAGCGGAGAGGAGGAAGCGGCCGAGGACACGGCGCCGGCGGTGGTCGCGGAGGACGTCCAAGGCGGTACGGCCGCGGAAAACGAGCCCAAGGGCAAGAAGTCGCTGCAAGAGGCGCTGGAGGAGGAGAAGAAGCGGCAACGCAGGGAGAAGGCTCGGCTGTGGGCCGAGAAGCGCAGAACGGGAGGCGAGTAGGCTGCGTAGCATCTCGTTGATACAAGTGCGTCCTGCGCGGTCTCCCTCATGAGCCGCGCTTGCTGCTGACCAAATGCGCAACGCTTAGTCCTCGTGTCCGTGCCGCCCATTCCATCAGCTTGCTTGTCCGCGTGCGCGATGCTGCGTCGGCGTGCGCGCCTGCGCGGGTCCGCCGGCCGTCAAGTCGTCACACGTCGCTCTGGTGGGTCATCAGCCACATGATAGCAACGTCCTCGCGTACGGCTATCGCGATCTGTGCTCTTGGACGCTCGGCGACGTGCCTGCTCATGGTTCGCCGGCTTAGTATAGATGAAATGTTCATGATTGGTTCTCCCGACTTATCTAGTGTTCCCGCGAGTCAACCGCGCGGGCGAGAAGTCCGCCGCCTTCTCGACCTCCGCTCAGCCCGATACCCCCTCGCAGCTTGTCGACCGCGTTTGCATCAAACCCGAGGCTCCCTAGGTCCTCGGCCGCTTCCACCACGTACGCCTTTCGCGCCCTCCGCAACTCAGGACTCCGCGCGACCGCCCTCCTCCCTTCCCTCCGAGCCGCAACTCCGTCCCTCGTCAAGATGGTCGCCGCTACGCCTGCCGCCGCAGCCCCGGCCGAGGCTTCTACAAACATGCAGGACAAGGTCAAGGTCGGACCGCTTGTCCTCGAGAACGTACGTTCCCCTTAGGCTTGCTGCAGTGGACGGTCTCGGTTTTCGCAGCGGAGCGGCAACGCGCGGGCGGGAGACCGACCGCGGGCTGAATGCGCGCTGTACCTTCCTTCGGATGGCTGACCCTCGCTTCGTGCTCTTCATGTCCACAGACGATGAAGCGCGACTACCTCATTAACATTGAGAAGCAGATCCAGAAGAAGTGGGCCGCCGAGAAGGTGTTCGAGGTCGACCCGCCGACGCAGGACGAGCTCAGCAGCACGTCGCTCACCCCGTCCGAGATCCAGGCCGAGCACCCCAAGTGGCTCGGTACCTTCCCGTGAGCTGCGCTCGCCTTACCTGAATATACTACTGAAGTTGAGCTAACCTTGCCGCACTGCTCTAGGTATCCCTACATGAACGGTTCCCTCCACCTCGGACACGCCTTCACGATCTCCAAGATTGAGTTCGCTGCCGGCTACCAACGGATGCTCGGCAAGCGTGCGCTCTTCCCCATGGGCTTCCACGTTACCGGTATGCCTATCAAGGTGCGGGTTCGATTCTTGATCGCTTTCGCGCTACACGCTCTGACCCGCAGTTCCTTCGCCGCGCGCAGTCCGCCGCCGACAAGCTCATCCGCGAGATGGAGATGTTCGGCGAGAACTTTGAGCGCTTCGACGCCGACGAGCCTGTGCCCACGCCTGCAGCCAAGGCCGTTTCGACCGACCCCAAGGACCCGTCCAAGGCGACGAAGGGCAAGCTCAACGCCAAGTCGACCGGCCTCACGTACCAGTTCCAAATCATGCAGAGCATCGGCGTGCCCGTCGAGGAGATCAAGAAGTTCGCCGACCCGCTGCACTGGCTCGACTACTTCCCTCCCATCGCCCAGGAGGACTGCAACAACTTTGGCGCGCGCATCGACTGGCGCCGCTCGTTCCTCGTGCGCCCCTTTCCATAGCGCAGCACACCCACTTACCTGACCCTTAACCTTTCCATTCTTACAGACGACCGACCAGAACCCCTTCTACGACTCGTTCGTCCGCTGGCAGATGAACATCCTGCACGACCAGGGCCGCATCAAGTTCGGCAAGCGCAACACGATCTACTCGATCAAGGACGGCCAGCCGTGCATGGACCACGACCGCTCGAGCGGCGAGGCCGTCGGCCCGCAGGAGTACACAGGCATCAAGATGGAGGTCGTCGACTGGCCCGAGGGAGTGGCGGAGCAGGTCAAGGGCTTCGCCGGTGCTGAGGGCAAGAAGGTCTTCCTCGTCGCCGCGACTCTCCGCCCGGAGACGATGTACGGCCAGACCAACTGCTTCGTCGGCCCTGACATCACCTACGGCTTCTACGAGTCGGCCAACGATGAGATTTTCGTCGTCACCAACCGCGCCGCCCGCAACATGGCGTACCAGGCCATCTTTGCCGAGGAGGGCGTCATCAAGAAGGTCGGCGAGCTCAAGGGCCGCGACCTCGTCGGCACCAAGATCAAGGCGCCTTTTGCCATCAACGAGCAGGTCTGGGTCCTGCCCATGGAGTCTGTTCTTCCGACCAAGGTTCGTCAAGACGTAGACGTTCAAGGTGTTGCTTCTTTGCTGACTGCGCATTTGACTGGCAGGGTACTGGTGTCGTCACCTCGGTCCCCTCGGACTCGCCGGACGACTACGCCACGCTCATGGACCTGCGCAAGAAGGCCGAGTTCTACAAGATCCAGCCGGAGTGGGCCGCCTTCGAGCCGATCCCCGTCATCTCGACGCCCAACCACGGTGACCTCATCGCCCCGACCCTCTGCCAGCAGATGAAGATCCAGTCGCCGAAGGACGCCAAGCAGCTTGCTGAGGCCAAGGAGATCGCCTACAAGGAGGGCTTCTTCAACGGCACGCTGCTGCAGGGCGACTTCAAGGGCGAGACGGTCCAGGAGGGCAAGGCCAAGGTTCGCGACCAGATGATCTCGCAGGGCCTCGCCTTCAAATACGCCGAGCCGGAGAGCCTTGTCATGTCGCGCAGTGCCGACGAGTGTGTCGTCGCCCTCGTCGACCAGTGGTACATCGATTACGGAGAGGAGCAGTGGAGGAAGGTTGCTGAGCGGTGCGTCGTCTCGCTAGTCGCGCTCGCGCGGGATGTTCAAGGTCTGACTCGAACGCACGCCCCTCCGCAGCCTCGTCGCGCAGATGGACACCTACTTCCCGGAGACGCGCAACGGGTTCGAGGGCGTCCTTGCCTGGCTCAAGCAGTGGGCGTGCTCGCGAAGCTACGGTCTCGGCTCGCGTATCCCTTGGGTTCGTCCCTGTGCTCTGCCTCTCCTCATCGTTCGTTACTGACTTCCTTTCCGCTTCGGTTTCACAGGACCAGCAGTTCCTCGTCGAGTCGCTCAGTGACTCGACCATCTACATGAGCTACTACACCGTCTCGCACCTGCTGCACGGTGCGTCCTCCGCGCGCCTTCCCTGCACAGCCCAGACTGACCTTCTTTTCTTCGTCACGAGCAGGCGGTGACATCTACGGCCGCACGTCCGGTCCTCTCGGCATCACGCCCGAGGACATGACCGACGAGATCTGGTCCTACGTTCTCGGCTCGGGCGCCTTCCCCTCGTCTTCGCGCCTGCCCGAGTCGACGTTCGCTGAGCTCAAGCGCTCGTTCAACTACTTCTACCCAATGGACGTCCGCTCGTCGGGCAAGGACCTCATCCCCAACCACCTGACCTTCTGCGTCTACATCCACGCCGCCATCTTCCCCGAGCACCACTGGCCCAAGAGCATGCGCGCCAACGGCCACCTCATGCTCAACGGCAAGAAGATGGCCAAGAGCACCGGCAACTCGCTCACGCTCAAGGACGCTGTTCAGAAGTTTGGCGCCGACGCCACGCGTCTCACACTCGCCGACGCCGGTGACGGCATGGAGGACGCCAACTTTGAGGAGCTCACCGCCAACTCGGCCATTCAGCGTCTCTACACGCAGCTCCTTTGGTGCGAGGAGGCCCTCTCCAAGCTCGACACGTACCGCACCGGCCCGCAGGACTCGTTCTGGGACCGTGCCTTCTCGGAGGAGCTCAACGATTTCTCGGCCAAGGTCAAGGAGGCGTACGAAAAGACGTGGTACAGGGAGGCGCTCAAGTACGGCTTCTACGAGCTCGACAACTCGCGTCGGTCGTACCTCGAGGCGACGGCCGACATTGGCATGCACCGCGACCTCGTGCTCGAGTGCATCGAGCGCACCGCCCTCCTTGTCGCGCCCGTCATGTCGCACTTTGCCGAGCACATCTGGACCGGCCTGCTCCAGAAGCCGACGTCGATCCAGTCGACGCTCCTGCCCGAGACGCGCCCGGTCGACCTCGCCACCCTCGCTGCCCTCCAGTACGTCCGCACCGTCACCAAGGACATCCGTGATCGCCAGATCGCGCTCAGCAAGAAGCCTAAGGGCGGCAAGAACAAGGGCCCCGCCCCTGCCGACCCGACGAAGCCTCTCAAGGCCCGCGTTTTCGTCGCCACCAAGTTCCCCAAGTGGCAGACCGACATCGTTGACATCCTCAAGGCTAACGTTGACGCCAACGGTACCTTCAACGAGGCCGCCATCCGCGAGACGATGATCTCTGGCGGCCTCGTCAAGAACAAGAAGGCCATGCCCTACGCGAAGGAGCTCCAGCGCCGCGTCGCTTCGCTTGGCGTCGAGAAGGTGCTCGGCCTGACGCTGCCCTTCCCGGAGCTTGAGACCATCAACACCATCCGCGCCTACCTCGAGAAGTCGCTCAAGCTTGAGGCGGTCGAGATCGTCGCGGCTGAGGAGGCGCTCGAGCAGCTTGAGAAGGGCGAGGCCAAGGACGGCGAGGCTGGCTTCGTCAAGACTGTCATCGAGGACGCCGAGCCCACAGCGCCCTCCGTCATGTTCTGGAACCCTTGAGAGGATAGACATGAAATCTGACTGCATGTGTAGGGGAAGCACGGTGAGGCATTCGGCTGGACGAGGTGGACCGGGACGACGCAGATGGCGCGAGTAGCTCGCTGATTGCTGACGACCACCTCGCTCACCGCCAACCTCCAACACGATGGTCAGCATGCTTTGCAGACCAGTCCTGATCAGTTATGCTGATCAAGGACCGACTGTGCCCATCGTCGCTGCTGCCTTGTGGCTTCTGCAGACGGTCCTGCGCGCGGCATCTCAGCCTCAGGTCCTTCGCCGACGCAGTTCCAGCCGGGTGGGCAGCCTCTCGTCCCTTTCCCTTGCCTTGGTTGAGGAAGCTGACGCACAGCGTATACTCGGCTGCCCAACGGATGCAGAGACCGCCCCTCGTCCTTCGCAGGACGACCGTCGCTCTTGCTGCGCTGAACGGACCCACATCGCAGTCCCGCCGTCCTTGTTCGGCTTGTTCACCTGGAGTCGGCCCGGGATTCGGAAACACGGCGCCCGTGGTCGACGAGCCGCCTGGCCAGGAGCAAGATGAGGTCGAGGCACGGCACGAGCGACAGTGTCGCGAGGACGTTGCGCCCACCATCCCGCAGGCGCATACACCCACCTCGACCACCACGACGAGTGAGCACTGCAACTACGACCCACTTGCGGCATCGGCTCCAGCTCCCGTTGATGTGAGCCAGCATTTGTCATCGCTCACTGCGTCGCGCAGGCTGACCACCGGTGCGCACGAAGCCGCACAAAAATTCCGTCGCTGGCTCTTCGACGATGTCTCCCTTGGCAAATAAGACGTACGACGACAAGTTCGAGACTATTGTCTTGACAGTGCGTTCACTGCAAGGTTATTGAGTGGCGTTTTCATGATTGACCTACTTCCCGGACAGCCGACCAAAAACGTCGTCTCGCCGCTCGTCCAGAAGAGAAGGATAAACATCCTCCAGGTACGCTATTCTGCGGCTTATGAGCGAATATAGCCCTCACCCCGGTGTCGTTGCTACAGGCGACATCATCTCGCGCAACAAGCGTCCTCAAGCGGCCGTTCAAGTGCCCGTCGGTCGTGCCCAAATCCTTCCCCCCTGCGCACACGGCGTCTTCGTCTCCGCCGCCAACTCCTTCTCCGCCCTACGAAGAGCCAGTTTCTTCGTGGACCTTGTTGCCTGCTCTAGCGTCGACCAACAAGAAGCCTCGCGCAACTAGGTTCAAACCGCTGCTCGTCGCGTCAGCCAAATCGAGAGGCAAAGAAGAAGCCGTCGCCCCGGCCTCAGCTCCCTCGAGCGCCATAAGGCCACTGGAGCGCCCAGTCCATCAGAAGTTGCATGCAGCCGCATTTGTCCCTCTCGCAGCCATGCCTGGCGGTTCCGCATCGTCTCCAGAGGCTGCCGCACCAAGCTGCGCAGCAGCGATCCAGCGCCGTGTGCAGGTGTTCAAGCAGGCCGTGCAGCTGCTCAGTGCAGACGGTCGACGGCAAGAGGAGGATCTCGTTCTCTCGCTCGAGCGCTGGCGGTCAGCCGGAAGAGACATTGCGCAGCTGTTGTGGGATCACGGGCTGTCGACGGACCCGTTCTCAAGGGAGGACAACCCGTTCGGTCGTTCGCTGTCGCCGCCGCCTCAGCGCTCCTCGAACTTCTTCTCCCATGACGAGCAGGACTTCAACTCGGAGCAGCCTACGCATGCGCGCTGTCCTGACCGGGACGTCGGCATGGTCCTTGACGCGGACGACGACTTTGCCTTCCCGGACGCGGGAGAAGCCATGGATACCGTCCTCCGCACGCAGCCGTCCGGGCCTCGCGCACCACTTGACACCGTCGGCTACCTGCAGGAGCTTGACCGCTCGATGGTCGAGCGACGAGCGTGCGCCGATTCGCCTAGCGGGAAGGGCGAAGGGATGGAGGAGTGGACGGTCGGGCGGATGCTGAGGATTTTGCTGAAGACGGACCCGTCCTTGTGTCAGTCCTTCCCTGTCTCGACAAGACTGAGGGGTGATCTGACGCCTTCCGCGCCCGCAGTCGGATGGAGCGACGAAGACGGCGACTGGCGCGAGGACTGAGGCTGCGTTGCACTCCCCTTCGCGCAATGCCCTTCAACCCCACCCCTTGTCATGTTCTAGCCTTTGTTCAGTGTCATCAAGTCATTCATACCGCACCGCTCTATCCCCGCTCTACAACTTCTGCTCCTTCCTCTTCGCGATGGCCTCGTCGACGGCTGTGCGCAAGCTCTTAATGACGTCTCCCGACTTAGGCGCGCCGAACACAGCAGAGCCAGCGACGATGACGTTCGAGCCGGCGTGGGCGCACTGGCCGATGGTAGAGGGTCCAACACCGCCGTCAACCTGGATGTTGATGGTAGGGTACAGCTCACGCAGCTTGGTGACCTGCGGCAAGGAAGAGATCATCAGCACGCGCTCAACAGCTCAAGGCAGTGGAAGCGCACCTTAGGAAGACACTCGGGCATGAACTTCTGTCCGCCCTTACCTGCAATAACATGGAAGAAGTTCGGTTAGCTTCCTTCCAGTAAAATCGAGAGCCGAGGAGGCGCTGCGCACCGGGGACGACCGTCATGACGAGGATCATGTCGAGCTGGTCGGCGATCTCCTTGGTGATGACCTCAGCAGGCGTCGACGGGCTGATGGCCATGGCGGCGAGCATGCCAGTGGCCTTGATCTGCTTGATGAGTGCGAGCGGCTCGCCTGGTGGATGAATGATGCACATTCAGTCCGCGTCATGCGTGCAAGCGCAGCCAGCTGCTGCAGAAGGACCAATGCGGACTGACTGGTAGCCTCGTAGTGGAAGGTATACGACTTGCCGCCGGCAGCGGCGATGTCCTCAACCCACTAGAGGCGAGCAAGCGCGGGGGAAGGCAGAGTCAGGGCGTTGAACGCGGTTCTGTCGAGAGGAGGAAGGGGTGCGAAGTACCTGCTCGGGCTTCGCGACCATCATGTGGCAGTCCATGAAGATGTCGGGCACACCCTTAGCGACCGAGTCGATGACAGGGGCGCCTAAGAGTAATGGCAGCAAGAAAAGTCAGCATCCTTCGTGTCCTGAAGCCGCTTCAGCCCCAGCTCTCGCTCGGTCGGCCTCCTCTTTCCGCAGGCGAGCAAGGAGACGCACCGAGGACGATGTTGGGCACAAAGTGGCCGTCCATGATGTCCATGTGCAGCCAGTCGGCGCCCTCGGCCATCACGCGCTTGCACTCGTGGTTGAGGTTGCCGAGGTCGGACGCGAGAACGGAAGGGGCGATGATGCTACGAGCGGGCGCAGGAAGGGAGAGAGGAGGTCAGCCCGCAAGATCCGCTCCAGCCCACTCAGCGTGCAGACTACGACGAGGCTAGTAGAGCGCTCGCACCTTCGGAGGCACATTGCGAGAAAAGGTTGGGCAGAGAGGGGAACGGTAAAGGGTAAAGAAAAAGGCGAAGGTCGTGGTCGAGGCGGGCATCGCACTCATCCGCCCGCGCCGGCTCTTTGCGACGACGCGACGCGATCGGCGGCCAGCGATACCACTTGCCCGCTTCACAGAGTTCTCGCTCGAACGCCTCCAAGGGACGCGGAAGGTCATTGTAATCGTTGCGGAGAGCGGGCAGGTGCCGTCCGTGCAGTAGGTAGGAGGAGAGGGGAAGGGGGAGGGTGCAGATGCAGGACGAGATGAGGAGAACGCGCGCTCGAGCCTCAAAACTGGCGCTGGCCGTATGGGTTGAAGCCCTGCTGCTGTGGCTGGGGGAAGCCCGTCGGCTGTGTCTGCATGAAGCCCGTCTGCGCTGCGCCCATGTAGCTTGGCTGCATCGGCATCGGCGTCGGCTGCATCGGGAAGCCTGCAGGCGCAAAAGAGGGTACAACGACGTCAGCCGCGCAGCACGATGCCGCGCTCCACTGCATTGGACGCACCAGTCTGCTGCTGCTGCATGAACTGCGGTTGCGGTTGCTGGAAGCCGGTCATTTGCGGGAACTGCTGCTGCTGCATGCCAGGGAAGCCGGTGGTCTGGGGGCGCAGCGCCTCATACTTCTCTGCAGAGACAAGGCAAGGATGCAGGCGTAAGTAATGCTCCGTGGGAGTTCAGCGAGGCAAAGGACGCACCAGCACCCTGAGGTGCGGCGCTCTGGTCGAGCACGCCTCTGTTATTGCGCATCGCTGCAAAGACGCTGGAGGGGTTGAGGTTTGCCGGCGTCGATGCCTGTGGGGAGGGCTGCGGCCGAGCGGCGGCGAGGGCGTTGAACTGGTCGGCGGATGCAAGCTGCTGCGCGTTCGCCATGACCTGCCCGGCCTGAAAGTTGGTGTTCGCTGCCGTGTTTTCTGCAAGCGAAAGACAGATGTCAACGCGTGCATGGCGCGAGGGAAAGGCGAGAGCGACGAACGAGGAGGCAAGAAGCTTGGCGTCTGTTGGAAGCCGCCGCCGGGGTAACCGGGCGCTTGCGGGTTGACGAACCCGGTTTGCTGTTGAGGGACGTAACCCGTCTGCTGCGCCGAAAGCCCTTGGAAGGGCGAGCCGTTGACCGGCGACCGAGTGGGAACAAACTGGTTGAGTCCGGTTTGCGTAGGGATGAGGGGGTTCAGCAGGCCCTGGTTCGCAGGCACGGGCGCCGGAGGCTGTCGAGGGCCCTGCTGCTGCTGGAAGACGCCGGTCTGATGCGCCTGCAGGAGCGAGCCCATGTTGGCGTTCGACCCGCCGAAACCGAGGCCGTTGTGGAAGCTCTGCGGCGCCGCGAGTGTCGGACCGCCGCCGGTTGAATTCGAGCCGATGCTGAGAGCGCTCATGCCGGTAGCAAGAGGCTGCTGCACGGGGGCGACAGGAGCCGACGGTGGACGAGCCTGGCCAGGTTGGGCCAAGGACTCGAATGCGCTGGATGCTGCCTGAGGCGGAGGAACAGTGGAAGCGGTATTTGGACGAGGGATGGAGGCGGCGGAATCAAATGACACAAGTTGGGGTGCAGCGGGCGCTGCGGCGGGAGGAGGAGGAGGAGCAGGAGGCGTGGGCGTGGCGGGCTTCGTTGAGCTCGGACGAGGTGTCCAGGCGTCATCGTCGAAGCCGTCGACAACGGGAGCGGTCGCAGGCACAGGAGCGGGCGTAGAGATGGTGGAGGTCGTGCGTTGCGGGGGCTGCACCGCTGGAGGCGGCGAGACGGCGACCACGGGCGGTGTCACTGTCCGCGAGAGGGAGCTTGAGGCAGCGGCCAGACTTGAGGCGTCGATCGACTCCGGCGCCGTGCCCTTGCGCTCGGGACGGCCTCGGCGCGTCTGGTTCTTGAGTTCACCGGTGGACGACGTGAAGAGACCCCCAGGCGCTTGACTGCCGCGACGTCCGTTCTCCTCCTCCTGCAGCCGTCGAGCAAGTGCCTCATCCGACTCAATCTGCGTCCTGGGGTCCTTGGCCGCTTTGCGTGCCGCGATGGCCTTCTTGACGCGGATGACGTCGCCTTCGCGCAGGCCGAGGTTGCGCAGTGTGCCTGGGTCGAGATCCTCGAGGATGCTCTCGTCAATCTTGTCTCGGTCAAAGTTGTTCGAGTAGCGCGTGCAGTCGTCGAGGTCGACGCCGGCCGCAAGGAAGAACTCGAACCAGTCGAAAGTCGGTTTGCGCCGCTGCTGCTGAGGAGGACGGGTCGAAGGGGAGGCGACGGACGACCGGCTGTGCGACTGCTGCTGGAGCTGCGTTGTCGGCCTGCCCTTGTTGGGATGGCTAACAGCGAGCGGGATGTCGTCGTCGTTCGTTGGCCGTCGTGAGGGAGCGGCTTGCTGCTTGGCCGTGTAGCGGTCAATGAACTCGCAGTCCTCTGGCGACATCTTCGTCAGCGGGACCTCGATGACGACGCCGTTGACCTTGTGCAGGCGGATCTTGCCACCCTTGAACCCTAGGAACTCGGCCTCGACCTTGAACTGGCCTGACTTGTCGTGCCATGTCCGGACACGGTTCTGCGCCGGCAGCGCACGCGACGAGCTCGACTCCTGCGGCCGATTGGGGAGACCAGATTTGTGCGGAATGGAGGAGGGAACTTCGTTGACTGAAGGACGGCTCCTGATCCTTGGCGGCTCGGGTGGAGGAGCCTGGCGACGAGCCTCTTCACGTCTGCAGTAAGCGTAAAAGGCGGGAGGTCAGATTGGGCAAGTCAAAAGATCGACATCGTCATGACGTACCGTCGTGCTTCCTCGTCACGGCGCGCACGCTCCTCCTCTTTGCGCTGACGCCTCTCCTCAGCTTCTTGACGCAACCTGCGCTCCTCCGCCTGGCGCTGGCGCTCTACCTCCTCCCGCTCGTGTTGCTCGTTCGCTGCCGCAATGGCCGCAGCCTCCGCCTCAGCCGCCTCCCGCCGGCGATCTTCTGCCTCCGCGTCGTCCTGCTCCTCCGCGCCCGCACTTGGCGTCCCACCTATCTCGACGTAGGCCTCGGGCACGACGCCTTCCTGCCCGTGCACGTTGCGGACCTTCCACCAGCCGTCGCCCGACTTGTCGACCACGACCAAGGGCTCACCCTCGCGCAGACGGAGTTCGTCGTCGCCGCCCTCGGCGTCAAAGTCGTACAGCGCAACGGCCTCCTCCTCCCCTTCTTCGACTCCGGCGGGGGGTGCGGGAGAAGTAGGCGATGGTGCCCAGCTGACAGCCTTCGGGGCGCGCTGGGTCGACACCGACAGAGCAGCCGGCGGCTCGGACGAGTCCTGTGCCTCGTACGTTCCTTCGGGGGCACCAAAGGCACCGCCCGACAAGTCCTTGGAGGCATGGAGCTTGTCATGGACGGCCTCGGCGTCCGAACTGGAGGAGCAATGGAACACCCAGGGGTGCGGGACGGAGGGGAGGTGAAGGGTGACGTTCTTGGAGTCGAGCGAGACCGATGTGACCTCGGTGATGGGGTGCTGCTGGATGGGGTTCTGAAGGGCGTCCGGACAGTCGATAAGTAGGAGTGCAACCAGGGACGGCAGGAAGGGTTGCACACCTTGCTCGACTCGCTGGCAAAGAAGATGGCGCCGTTGCCTACCCCCAGCGTGCCCTTCGTCTTCTTCTTCCTCTCGTCAAGCTCCTGCGACGCGACGGACAAGACGAGAAATCAGTCTGTGGCTCGCCGAGCAGCGCGAGAGCTTACTGACCGAAACGACCCATGTCTGGATGCTGTCCGCCTTATTCTTGTCGCGGTGCTCCGCAGCAAGTTCGCCCGGGTCGACGTACGCCGCCTGAGGAGGACCGGGAATCTGCAGGGAGCGAGGAGCGATGCCTATGAGCCAGTGACCCTAGTGACTGGAAATGTTGTCTCGCGCGAGCTTGCGCAGATGGAAGCGGGCGCACCTCCTCGACTGCGTCACCGTTGAAGCCCTCCTCGCCGGCTGTGCCTTCCTCCTCCTGGACGTACGTCGCCGGCACGTAGCCCATCTGTCCATCCTGCGACTCGACGAGCTTGACAAGCAGCCACTCGCCGTCCGTCTCAAACACCTGAAGTGGGTCGTCCTCGGCCATCGTGAGCTCCTCGTCGTTCGTGGCCGTGTAGGCGTAGATGGCGCGTGCGCGGTAGAGCGGCGCGGCCTGCAGCACGAGCCCAAGGAGGAAGGCGATGGAAAGGGAGGCCAAGGCAGCATCAAGCGGTCAGAAAAAGCATGTAAGGAGAAGCACGAGCAACGTGGAGAGAGAAGGACGCTGAGGAAGGGTTGCACGCACCTCCTCGACGTAGTTGGACGGCACAAGCCCAACGGGCCCGTCATCGCTTCCGTCGGTCGGCTTGACGCGAGCCTTCCACCATCTGCCGCCGGGGAAGGAAGCTGGTCAGCTGCTGAAAGCTTGACGGAGAGCTGTCCGCAGCTTCGACAACCTGGCGCTACCCCTCGGAGGGATGCGTCGGTCGTCGGGGGAGAGATGGCGCGCGGTTGGATAAGGGGACGTACTCCGCGTCCTCTTTGTCGAGGATGTAGATGACTTGGTCCTCGACGAGGGCGAGCTCCGTCTCTGGGTCCTGGGGCGCGTAGTCGTACAGGGCCTTGTAGAGGCCGAACATGGTGCGCTGGTGTGCTATGCGGGAGTGGCAGGTGCGCGCAGGGGCGGCTGCGTGCGCGCGCTCTGACGGAGAGCGCCGCGTCAAGCCGCAGCTGATTGCTTTCACCTGCACCTTGACTAAGGTTGAGCCCGCTTGCACATCCATCAAAGCTGGGATTGTCGCAAGCGTGAGGCGAGCAGCGACCATGCGATTCAAGAGTACAACAAGTGGGTTTGACGCAGCACTGACCCATCCTCACGCCTTCTTTCTATCGCGGTACAGCAGGCCGACCACCGTGCCCACCAGTTGGAGGATCCCCGAGACGAGAAAGAGGGCGCCGAACGCGCCCGAGGGTCCGTACGCGATGCCGTACCCTCCGGGGCCGCCGAGGAAGAGACTGGACTTGAGGAGGGCGGAGGCCATGGGTCCTGCGGTGTCGCAGGCGTTGGTCAGCGATGTAGGAAAGCCGAATGGGGTGCCGCCCAGACGAACCACTAGCAACGTTTCCGACACCTCTGGCGGCTGCAAAGAGCGAAAAGAGGAGCCCAGGGAGACTCGTGTCGTCGCCTGCGGTAATTTAGGGATCGTCAGCGAGCTTCCTGTGGGCACAGGTGCACGCAGCACACGCACGCGCAATGAGGGTGATCAGCTTGGTCCATAGAGCGGCGAAGGCGAGCCCCGTGGCACCGAACAAGACAACGAAGGTTGTCAGGAGTCCAGTCGAGGTCCCGGCGAAGCCCCAGAGGAAGATGCAGGAGATGGCGGCGCCGCCGGCCGAGATGAGGATGCAGATGCGCGTGTGGACGTGATCCGACAGCCAGCCGATGAAGAGCAGACCAGGCACGGACGCAGCTGGAGACACGGACTCGAATTAGCAGGGCGCGCAATCAGGAGTAGGACAGAGTCGTACCGTTCATGATAGAGACCAGGGTCGTTCCGGTCAGCTTGCTCCCAACCCTGTCCGCGTAAGCTGCCAGTCGAGAAACATCAGTCTTCGGCACGAGTCGCTTCGCGACATAAATGACGTACTCTGCAGGCCGAAAGATGGTGAAGTCAGCTTAGCGGTCTCGACAGATCAGCGAAGGCGGGAACGCACGGGAACAAAGACCGACGGCACGAAGTTGCCCAGCGACATGGTGAGGATCGCGCCGAGGAACGCGTAGAAGGGTGTCCGACGCAGGAAACTGAAGTTGAGGGGCTGCCGACGCATCGCTATCGTAGCGTTGGAGCGGGGAACGGGGATGCGCTCCTTAATCCCGCACAGCGTGACGGCGCCCATGAGGCCGAAGCCGAGACCCTGCAGATTCGGTGGTCAGCCAAGCTTCGTCCTGTCCTGAGATGGCAGGAGACGCACGATGGACACCATCGCAGCCTTGTAGCCGAATCGATTGAGCAAAGCCGACCTGCAACGTGCGGTTTCTTGCTCAGCCGCTGCTGACCTCCATCATGAGCGAGAGGAGACAAACATGACAAAGGGGAAAATTGTTCCTCCGATGCCGGTGCCGCAGTACATGACCCCGGATGCGAACCCTCGGCGCTCGACGAACCACCTGCGTTGGACGAAATCCGCGTCAACTGCGCTCCTTCGTCGAGACTAGCCGAAGCGGACTCACTCGAAGAGAAGCGTAGCGGCAGGCAGGTAGAAGGCGGCGCACATGGGGAACACGAGCCCCAGGCAGACCAGAATATGCGTCGGAGAGGTTGCGAACGCGCTTCCGATGAAGCCGACGGTCGCACATATCAGTCCGAACAGCTGCAGGTGCAACCGGTGCCTTGGGTACCTCGCGCCGAGCGGACCGAAGACCGCGCAGGTGAGGTACATCAGACCCGTCTGAAGAGTCGCTGCAAGCGTGCACGTCGATTCCGCGCCCGGGACGTCCTTGAACAGGTGTGAGATCCAGTACTCGTGAAGGATACCAACGGAGAATGGCAGGCCCCTGCAGCGAGCGACGAAGCGAGCCGTTGTGAAATGTCCGAAAGTCGTTCAAGCCAGCCAACAGCCAAGGCAGAGGTCAGGCGCCATTATGGGCGTCGTTTGTTGATCATGGGTACAGGCGCCGCGGTGAGCGAAGCGAAGGAGAGGTGAGGTTGGGAAAGCACGCGGGCCGTCAGCCGAGCTCCTTCTGACGATGATCGACCTACGCACCAAGTCATGACTTCAATGATCGTCGCGCAGGCAAGGAAGACCCAAGCTTGACGACCTCCATCGATGGGTGCGAGGCTTGATCCAGGGTTGAGTGTAAGCTGGCCGGCAGAGGAGAGGCTCGGTTCGCGGCTGAGCGACGAAGGCCGGCTGGGCGAGTCGGCCTGGACCGGCGAGGCATCGAGGGCGTAAAGGTTTGTCCGGTGGGCCGCGGCAGGTAGTGGCTGGAGCTCTATCGACATTCTGGAGGACAGCAAGCACTGCAGGGTAGGGCGCGATCTCGGCAGAGGATGCGGTTGATGGGCAAGTCGAAGCGGGCGCGCAGCTGCCCAAGGGACAGCAGCTAGCCGCGGCCCAAACGCTGCCGCCGAACTACGGCTGGCCACTCATTCTCTCGCATCTCGATGACACTTGACGCGTCGCTTTGATACAAAGGGGCGCATAGATAGCCGCATGTCCTGAGCCTGAATCCAAGCCCAGTCGTGTCGCGCGAAAGCAGCGTTTGACACGAGATCAGATGGTCGACTCTGCCTCAGTCCGAATCCGAGTCTGAGTCGTGATGTGCGACGGCTGTCTTCTTAGCGCCCGGCAGGACGCCGCAGGCGGCAATCCCGACCTTCGCCTTGGGCTTGCCGGACGGCGCGCCGAGCGATTCGATCCGGCGGAGAAGATTCATGCTTTCCTCGCCCACAATCTCGCCAAAGACCTGCGCATCAACGCGAAATCAGTACCATCAGCCAGCGATGTCTTTTGATGCAGTGCGCCGAAAGACGCACGACGTGCTTGCCGTCCAGATGCGGCGTCGGCACAGCTGTCACGTTCAATCATCAGTCTATGGGTGAGGCTGCTCTGAGGCTTGGAAAACGCACTCGTGACGAAGAACTGCGAGCCATTCGTGTTCGGGCCGGCATTGGCCATGCTAAGGAGGCCTGATCTCGTGTGTCGGATCGCAAACTGAAGCAAACGCAGGGCATCAGATGTTGGCGCAAGAACAGTGCTCAGGCTTTCGCTGAACGGATTCACGTTCTCGTCGTCAAATTTCCCGCCGCGACCCTTGTAGATGCTCTTACCTCCCGTTCCGTTGTGGGCCGTGAAATCTCCGCCCTGTATCATGAAGCCTGAGAAAGTAAGCGTAGAATAGGTTAGCCCCCCCCCCCCCCCCCGGGTACTCCCGGCCGGTGAAGAGCTCGCGCACCCGGGATGATCCTATGAAACCCGCTCATGGCGTAACCAAATCCGTTCTGACCTGTGCAGAGCTCTCGGAAGTTTCGAGCGCTGCGATGGACGTATTCTTGTCAGTCAAGTGCAGGACCAACGAGCGAGGCAGGACTGCGCGCTGCGCGGACATACGTGAGGGGGGTGACCTCGTCGTAGAGGTGAAAGACCAGATGCCTGCAGAGAGACTGGCAGTAGGTCAATGCTATGATCGCCTGACCTCAGACTGCTGAGGCTGACCCAGCCGGTTCGCCGTTGATCTGCAGCACGAACGCGACTCAGCCACAAGGTCAACGACGCGTCAGAGGGCAGATAGTATCAGACGCCTGGACGTGCCTGGATCGTGAAGTAGCAGTTCTGACCTGCGTAGCCATGCTCGACAGCTCTGATAGATGCACAATGACGAGATCAGCTGCTGTAGTCGCTGTAGTCGACCAGGTAGAAGGGACAAGGGGACGCACTGATGCCCGGTAGTGGAGCCCTCCCCCTGCGGTGTCGCCAGCACCTTCAGTCAGCCTGGTCTCCCTGCCTGCCAGACTTGAAGCCTGTAGCGACAAAGCAAGCGCACCTTGTCCTTCTTCTTGAAGAGCGACCCGAGGCCCATGCTGCTGCGTGATGACTTGGTTGAAGGTGCAGGAGAGGGACGAGATGGTCGCCGGCTGCCTCAACTGCAGCTCGGCCAGCGCCGCTCGCTCAACTCCCGACAGCAACCAGCGTTCCCAAGGCAGTCCAGCAAGCCAGGGCCTTGACGCTCCAGACCGCTCAATGTCGCATCCGCCGCCTCGTCCATTCAGTCCGGTCTCAACACTGCATGGCCAGTCGTCGCAGACCGGCGTCCGCCTCGCTCGCAGCAGGTCTTCGGGACCGCCGCCGGATCCCGCAGACCCTCGCTCACGCCCGACCGAAGCGCTGATGAGCCGCGAGAGACTGGTCAAGAGCCTTTACGGGAGTCTTGGACGGCCAGGGAGCGGTATCTGGCATGACCTCAAGGCGGTACGTCGTCCGCTCGAGCTTCGCGCTACTTGACTCGGCTGACCCCTGCCCCTCACACTCACTTACCAGAGGGCACCGTACTACATCTCGGACTGGACGGACGCCTACAACTACCGCGTCATTCCGGCGACGGCTTACGTCTTCTTCTCAAATGTCCTGGTGCGCTCAGTTTGTGCGGCTCGCTCGTCCGACTTGCGGCGTTGACCCGCTCTCAACTCGGCGCGCAGCCGGGGATCGCGTTCTCGCTCGACCTGATCGAGACGACGGGTCAATACGGCGTCAACGAGGTCCTCCTCTCCAGTACGTCCGTCTCCTTTTATCGCAACGTTGCGCCGGCCGCTGATGGCCCTCCGCCGTTTTAGCTTTCCTTGCTGCGGCGACATTCAGCGTCTTCGGATGTCAGCCGCTCTGCATCGCTGGCGTCACAGGTTAGTCCTTCTCGTCGCTGATCCGGCAGCGCAAAACCTGACCTCCTTCGCCGCAGGTCCCATCACCGTCTTCAACAAGACGATCTACGACATCATCGAGGCGCGCACAGACGCCCCCGCTTACCTGCACTTCATTGGGTGAGGACCTCGTTCACTGCCAGATACGCTTCTCGCTGACGATCTTGTCATGCAGGTGGGTCTACCTCTGGGCGGCGATCATGCACGTTGCCTTCGCCATCTTCTCGGGCTGCAATTTCCTCAAGTACGTCACCAAGTTCCCGTGCGAGACGTTCGGTTTTTATGTTAGGTGCGCCGCCCAAGCCCTCCTTCTGCGCGCAGAATTACGTGCTGACCCGCGGAGGAATCGCAGCTGGGTGTACCTTCAGTACGGCGTGCAGGTCATCACGCGCCAGTTTGACCTCCCAACACCATCTATCTACCTTTCGATCCTCCTCGCGGTCCTCACCCTCGTCGTCGGTCACGTCCTCACCATCGTCTCGACGCTCCCTTACTTCCATCGCCATGTCCGGCGCTTTATCGCCGACTACGGTATGCCAATCGCCGTCATCTGCTGCTCGGCGCTCGCCTATTGGGGCAGGTTCCACGACAGCATCGACGTCGAGGGCACGAGACTCCCGGTCGGCGGCGCATTCAGCCCTGCAGGAGGAAGGGACTGGCTCGTGCGTTTCTGGGAGCTGCCGGGCAAGTGGGTTGGAATTGCGTTCCCCTTTGGCTTCGTACTTTTCGTCGTGCGTCCATTTTCCTCTTCGCAGAGAATTGGACTGAGACGCTGGCGTTCGTTGCGTGATAGCTCTTCGCCTTCGATCACAACGTCTCGTCCCTCATTGCGCAAAGCTCCGACTTTCCGCTCGTCAAGCCGCCTGGCTTCCACTGGGACTTTCTGCTGCTCGGCATCCTTACGTTCATCGCGGGTCTTATCGGCGTACCTGCCCCAAACGGACTTATCCCTCAAGGTGCTCCGGTCGTCTGACTGTTGGCAGCGCCGTCATTCTAACCTTCCTTTTCTTGAGTGCAGCGCCGATGCACACGCAGTCGCTCGTTGTGATGGGCTTCGAGACGGATAAGAAGGTCGACGTCGAGTTCCAGCCACGCTCGACCTCCTCCGAAACGGTCGCCGATGCGGACAACGATTTCGCGTACCGCGTCGAGAAACCCGTCGCCGTCGTCGAACAGCGCGTGTCGAATCTGGCGCAGGGCGCGGCGTGCCTCGTGATGATGACGGGTCCGTTCCTCAAGCTGCTGCACTGGGTACCCAAGGGCGTTCTGGCAGGGCTTTTCGTGCGCTCTCCCAACTGGTCTGTCTTCCGCGCAAGACGCTGACAGGAAGGCGCTCTAACAGTGGCTTATGGGTTCGGGCGCCCTCGCTGGTTCTGGCGTGACGGCCCTCCTCCTGTTCCTGCTAAAGGATAGAGGCCTGACGGCGCGGGACGACCCGCTCCTGCGCGTGCGCAAGAGCCGGCTGTGGCTGTGGCTCGCGCTCGAGCTGATTGGATTTGGGGCGACCTTTGTGCGGTTCTCTTGCTTTCACTAGGAGGCGGCTTGCTTGCTGACGCTGGACGCACTGCGATTCGATTTTGCTAGGCCATCACGCAGACGAAGGGTGCGATTGGGTTCCCCATCGTCGTGCGTCCTCCTGCAATCTTTCGTGCGGCGTGCAGCAAGGGACTGACTTGCTGTCCTCCAGATTTCGCTGCTCATCCCGGTGCGCATCTGGCTCGTCCCCCGCTTGTCCTTCACACCCGCCGAGCTCGAGATCCTTGACGGACCCGTCGCGGCGCCCTTCAGCCTCCAGTCGGTCGGCGGGTCGTTGTGAGTGCGCGCGCGGGGGACTAGGGCGATCATATGTATCTGTATGATTATGTGCGCGAAGTGCCTGCGGTTGTCAGGCTGCGCAAGGCATATCCCTCTGTCCCCGGACGAAGGGCGGAGGAAGTCCATGGCGAGGGTGCAAAAGTTGTTGTTGAGGGCCGGTCCCATGCGTTTCCGCGGCTAGTGGTTTGCGCCGCGCGCGCGCCCGCACCGCACAAGTCGAAACTTCAAACTCCGAACTCCGCTCCCGCCGCTCGCACGCCGCCGCGGCGCTGCCGCCTGAAACTCGCCGCCAGGCCACCCGACCTCGAGCCCACCATCACTTCATTCATTCATCATGCGTACGTCCCTACTCGTCCTTGGCTTATAGCCCACACCCCCTGGCGCGTACGCCGGTGTGCTAGTCGGCCTGCTGGCCAGCTCGTGGTGCCGTGCCGCTGCTCGTCGGGAACTTGTCTGGCGCAGTCGCTGACGTTGCTTCATCCCAACCTGCTCCTACGCCCTCCTGCAACGTCTCTGCCTCCTCTTCGGCCAATTGCACTCACATTCAGGTGACAAATGGAGGAAGAAGCGCATGCGTAGACTCAGGAAGAAGCGCAGAAAGATGAGGGCTCGCTCGAAATAATCTATTCGCCCCCAGTCCGAGGCTTGTCGGTGCGTCCCCTCCCCGCTTTCCTGGCTGATCCGTCTGCTGACCTTCTGATTTGCCTTCCCTCAGGCACGTCATCCCTTGTGTTCGATATGACGACTCGCCCCCTCTGAGACGAATTGGTTGTCAACGGCCGATTCAATCACCATGCATCGTTCGATTCAGCTGCTCTTCCCTCATGCGAACCCGTGCTTTTCGTTGCATGTCACAGCTAGCGTCTGCAACACAGCCTGCTATTACGATTCCAGCTTCGTTCCGCAAGCGCGATCTGAGCATGGATGTCTGGCTAAAGTGACGTCGGGCAGGGAAGCTCGGAGGAAGGTCGCGCTGTCTTCAACGACGGCAGAACTCCGCCCTCGACCATCTGCTTCTCACCTCTGAACGTCACCCCGCCACCCTTCTCGACTCAGATCAGCTTTTGGCCATGTCCTCACAGCTCCTATCTATGACGGCCGGCGTCACGCTTGTGCGTCCCCGGCTTCCATGTAGCGTTGCGCATCCGCCAGCTTGAGCAACGACATGCGCAGGCAGGCTGACCCCTGCCAATGACCGTCTCCGCCGCCAGTGCGGCATGATTTACTACGCTATGGCCAGTCAGTCGTTTCTCCAGCTCTGACTTGTCCCGACCTGGGCCTTGGCTGACGTAGCCGCCTGTCACGACTCCAGGCGAGATGCGGAGCCGGACGAACCAGGTCGCCGCCTCGTGCGTTGCTTCCTTTCCCTGCACCTGGCCCCGACTGCTTCGTTTCTGACCTAAGTTGCTCACTTGTAGGCTTGCGACCTCGTCGATGTACCTGTCGGATCCCACACTGCTCAACCCGACGCCGTTCCAGTCGGTCATCAGCGCGAGCCAACGCATGCCGACGCGCAGTCTCGCGGACGAGATCAAGGCGCGCTGGAACGAGGACTTCGAGGGTGCGTTGCGCGCGGTCAGGATGGTCGAGTGGGACCGCCTGCCGGGCGATGCCGTCGAGGGCGTGCAGAACGTCGCGGCGTTGGCGGGGGACTTGGGCCGACGACTCACGCGGAAAGACCCCTGAGGCTGCACGCAGGGAGAGTAGATTCTAGGATCTTTTCCGCAGCAGGAGATCTCGTTTGCTAGAGGCAGTGCTGGCTGACAGTTTGATGTGACTGACCATGCAGAACGGAGGGGACGGGAACGGAGGGGACGTGCTGAGGTAGATGCGCTGACCGCGGGGACTGCGCAAGGTGCCTGCTACCGCCATCCCTCCCGTGCGCCACGTCAGGCCGACTTTTGTATCACTCCAGCGCGGACTGTTGTCTGTACCGCTACCCAAGACGCCGACCGCACAGTGTGCAATGCGCCTCTTCGCGCGCACGCGAAGCAGTCCTGTCTGGTGCTTGCCTCAACTTCAGCTGCGGCCCGGCTTGGTCGAAAGGGCCTCGGCCCTGTGCAGGCATACACCCTGCCGGCCTTCACGAACCCACAACGTCCTCGAGCCGAGCTCGCCTTCTCCGCACCTGGTTGAGGGGTGCAGAAGCACTTGCCAGTTGATCAACCCCGATCACAGTCCAAAATGTGGGCGAGCGGGGAAGAGGTATTTCACGGATCGCGCCGGACCGGCCGACCGCCTCAGGAAACGACTGCAGCTGGAAGAAAAGCGTTCTTCTGCTCAACATCATCCTCATCTCCTCCAGGCACGTTCGCCTTCACTTCCCAGCCTGCCGAGGGCCTTAGCTGACCTCCTCCACCCGCCATCGCGATTCCTGCCCTGCCTTTCGCGCTGCCGTGTCCCTCCGGCTTCCTCTCTCGGCTTGCCTCCTGCCTTCACCCTCTTCGACTCGCCTTGCGCTCCGACGTCTCTTTCACTCCCTACAGTACGTCCCTTGTACAGCAGCAATGATGAACTCGCGGACGGTCTTGACTTCAACCGTGCTCAAGCAGGCCCTCCCAAGCACACCCATCTTTCAGCACCGACCGTTCAGCAGCACCATGACCTCCGCAACCAACAAGACGTGAGCCCTAGTTCCGCCTTTCTTTCCCTTTCCCACGCCTTGCTAAGTGTCATCTCTCCTCAGGGTTAAGCTTCCCAACTCGCTCCAGCCGGAGAAAGGCGTACGTTCTGTCGCCTTGCGATGCGCAGTCGCGTCACCGCACTGACCTCACCATCATCCTACGCTCGTCCCTCATCACAGCTTCCTCTCATCGGCCTCGGTACTTGGCTCGCCGCACCCGGCGAGGTCGAGGAGGCGACGCTCGAGGCGCTGAAAATCGGCTACCGTCACATCGGTGCGTCTGCTGCGCTTAGCGGTTGATAGCGACGCTACTGACCGTCTTTCGATCTCTCAGACGCTGCCGCGATTTACAAGGTGCGCTTTCATCCGAACTGAGGCGTCAAGGTGTCTGCTGACCTTCAGTGCAGAACGAGCCCGAGGTTGGACGGGGTATCTCGCGTTGGGGCGGTGACCGCGACTCGATCTGGGTCACCAGCAAGCTGTGGAACAACGCCCACAGGCCCAGCGAGGTTGAGAAGGCCCTGGACAAGACGCTCAAGGACCTTTCGCTGTCATACCTCGACCTGTATCTCGTGCACTGGGTGCGCCGTGTCCTTGAAATGCTCGCTTGATGGGGAGGCTGACCCCGCGTCCTCGACAGCCCGCGCCTATGCTCCCCAACCAGCCCGAGATGTCACCCAAGACGGCCGACGGCAAGCCCGCGATCGACAACGTTTCGCTCAACGACACATGGGCGGCGATGGAGAAGCTGCTCGACACGGGCAAGGTGAAGGCAATCGGCGTCTCCAACTTCACGAAGGCTGAGGTCGAGCAGGTCCTCAAGACGGCCAAGCACAAGCCCGACGCCATTCAGCTTGAGGTGCACCCTTCTCCCCTCAGTTGTGGGGTAGAGATCTGACGACCAACAACCTTCTCCACGCGCAGCTTCACCCTTACCTGCAGCAGACGTCGTACATCAAGTGGCTCCAGAGCCAGGGCATCGCCGTTACCGCCTACTCTCCCTTCGGCAATCTTAACCCTACATTCAACGTCAAGGACGAGGGCAAGATCATCGAACACCCCGTCGTCCTCGACATCGCCAAGAGTGCGTGCCCTTACGTTGACTATGCGCCACGTCTTTTGCTCACGCTCGCTTCTCCAGAGTACGGCAAGACGCCTGCGCAGACCGTCCTTTCGTGGGGCGTCGGTCACGACATCGCCGTCATCCCAAAGTCGACCAACCCGAAGCGACTTGAGGAGAACTTTGGCGTCTTTGTCATCGAGAAGGACGATCTTGCCAAGCTCGACGCCATCGACAAGAACATCCGGTACAACGACGCCTCTGAGGACTTTGGCTACTCGTTTTTCAGTTTGTCCTTCATCCGCTTATTCAGCCTGAAAAGCGACTGACAACTCCCTTTTCCTTTCACCGCAGGCGACGAGAAGCCGGCCGAGCTTGTCAAGAAGCAGATGCTGAAGGACCACTGAGTGCGCATCGAGGCGGATGGAGGGGGAGCGGGGTGCTGTATGGAGGACGGGCCGCGTGCATTCATGACCATGACCCCATTGAGTACGCCCGTCTGCGCGCACTGAGCAAGTCGCAGGGTCGCACCCTCTCAGAGACGTTTGCTGTACGTGCACCGACGCGCGAATGACTTCTTGTCGTCCGACGCCGCAGTTGCTTTTCGACCCGCACCGCCCCTTGTTCGCCGACACCGACCCTGCAGCCCTTTCACCGCACCCAAGGCCCTGCGCAAATACTCTACACCACGTCCTACGCACCTGAACCCACCGACCGGCCACCTCGTCTGCTCTCCTCTCCTTGTAGCGTTCGAGCACCACCCCTTCCTCTGACTGCTTCGTCCCTTTCTCCCCTCCGCGCAGCACCGCGAGCCTTCAGCGCCTCTCGCTCAGTCAACAATCGAGTCCTCCTGCGACGGGACGTGCAGCCATGGCCACCGGACGAGGCACCAGCCTGAGCTTCTGTGCGTGCCTAGACTGTCGACGGGGTGAAGAAGGCCGTTGCGCCGAGTGACGCTCGAGCTCGGCACTCACTCAACACCCTCCTGACCCGCTCGGCAGATCCCTTCCTCAACCACTATCTACTCTTCCTGCTCGCCGTCTGTGCGTTTGCGTCTCCTTTCTCGTCTGCGCCCGATGATGCGAGACTGACGCCTTCGGCTTGTCGTGCCAGTGAGCGTCATCGGATGGTTCGTCGCCTTCATCGCCCAGTGCGTAGGCGAGGCGCAGAAGGACGACCTGCTCCGTAGCATTACGCGCACGCCCCTGTTCGGCAGCCTCGTCAGATCCTCCTCCAGCCTTTTTCGCGAGGGAGCGAAGGCCTCGAGCTGAAGTCTGCCTGCACGTTCCTCGCAGTGGTATGCCATCTTCCTTCAACTGGCGGTCAATGCAGGCATCTTCATCGCCATCGCGACCGACAGCCTGCCGCTGTACCAGCTGCAGCTCACGGTCTTCGGAGCCGTCGCACTTGTGTTCGCGGTCGACGGCGTGAGTCCTCATCCGACCTCCTCTCCGTGCTCGGTGCGCTGCTGACTCGTCATCGGTCACTTGGCGACACGCGCTCAGGTCAACAACATCTACGCGCACGACGCTCCCCAGCAGGCTGTCGGCGCCGGCTGGCTGATCCTGGCTATCGTCGACATCATCTGGATCCTATTCCTGACCAGCGAGAGGCCCACGCTCTTCAACCACCTGCTCAACCACCCCTCCATCTCGCACGGCAACCAGCTTGTCCACCCTTCAGGTAACCGCGGCTTTTCGGGCGCGGCGGGCGTGGGCGGAGGGTACTCGTCGGGCAAGGTCAACCGCTCGTCCTCGATTGCCGAGATGAACCCGACGAACGGGGCGAACGGCGGGTACTACGGCACGGCGGGCAGCGGCATGGGCGGAGGGATCAACTCGGACCAGCTGCGAGCGGAGAATTCACCGCTAGTCGAGATGGAGCGCAATCGCAACGGCGAGACGCAGAGCGCCATGAGCACGACGGGCGGAACACAACCCGGCGGCCACATCGCAAAGCAGGCCAAGGCGCTGTACGCCTGTGCGTTTGTCTTCTGGTCTGCTTGGGCCAGATTTTGCGCTGACTTCTTTTCCCACCGTGCAGACCAAGCAAGCCCGGACGATCCTCAGGAGATCTCGATGTCAAAGGGCGAGATCTTCGACGTGCTCGACAACTCGGGCAAGTGGTGGCAGGTCGCCAAGACGGACGGCAGCGGCGCCGTCGGCATCGCCCCCAGTAACTACCTCCAGCTCCTTTGAGTACGCATCATCCTCCCATCCGCACTCAGATTTCCTCAGCATCCTCCTGCACGACATTCCCGGACCACCCATCCAGTTCCACATCTCTCTTTCCCCTCTTTCATGCCACTCTCATCTCTCACCTTTCGTCCCTTCCTCCGCTTCCCTGCCCTACTCTGTTTCCATAGCGCCGCTCACTTGCCAAATGATGAACTCTCCTTTTGCATGGCACCTGAGCCCGAAACGAGCAGCATAAATGGGAGCACCGGGATTGGATTGAGTATGCTACAGAGCAGGTCAGACTATGATACAGTCGTCGAAGGATGATTGAGGTGTAGCGAGTAAGGTGCAGTGAAAGGTGTTCACGCAGGGATGAACTCGGTGCTGAGGACAGGAGGGAGCTGAGTGTCAGTCATTGCGATCAAGTGCCAAGCAGCAAATAGAGGAGGGACGCACTGGTATTTGCCCTTGACGGGGTCAGGCGCCTGCTCGCTCTTCAGGTCGTACTGGTGGTGACCTGAGGAAGCGCAATACAATCAATTGCTTGCAAGCGCGAAGGAAGTTATCCGAGAAGACGCACCGAAAGTGTCCATCTGCATGGCTGTGAAGTCGGTGGGCAGTTGCTTGTTGCCGAAGCCCTTGATGTACTCGAGCGTGGCCTGGAGGGCAGGGGCGACGGCGTCGGCCTCGACCGCCGTCAGGCACACCGCCTTGAGGTCGGCATAGTTCTTGGCGAGCTCCTGCGCGATCTCAGGCACAACGAGCGGGTTGGGCAGGTTCTGTTGCTTCTCGACCAGCGGCTGGAAGAAATCGGTCATCCCACCCGAGCGGATGATGCAGCCCGCGCGCCAGATGCGAAGGCACTCGGTGAGCTTGACGTCCCACTTCTGCTCGTTCGAAACGGTGGAGATGAGCTGCGAACGGTTGAAAGTCGGTCAGCCGTCTGCGCTGATTTCTAATCCCTAGCAAGTGGGAGAACGCACAGCGAAGCCCTGAGTGAAGGCAGCGAAGATGCCAGCCTCGGCCGCTTTCGTGACCTTGCGCACGAACTCGTCCTTGTCGCCGATGTCGAACTTGCCCGGAGTGGGAATGTTGAGCGCCTCGGCGGTCTTGATGCGCTCACCCTTGCGAGCGGAGGTCGTGCGGAGGTTGTGGGCGGCGTGCAGTGAGGGCGCGGCGACGTGTCGAAGGACGGCCTCGGACGCGGTCCAGGTGCCAGTGCCTTCCGTGCCGTCGACGTCCTGGACGACCTTGTCGTCAATGGCCTCGATGATGCCCTCCTCGACCTTGCCCATGCCCTCACCCTCCTTGCGGCGCAGACCGATGACGCCGATCTGGATGAGATAGTTATCGGTCAGGCGCTCATTCTTGTCCCAGCTCTCGAAGATGTCGGCGATTTCGGCGTTGCTGAGACCGGCTTGGTGTCGGAGAAGACCGTAAAGCTCAGCCAGGATAGAAAGCTGGGCGTGCTCGATGCCGTTGTGAACCATTTTGACGTAGTGACCGGTGCCGCCAGGACCCATCAGGCCGAGGCATGAGTTGCCGTTCGAGTCCTTTGCCGCCCACTTCGTCAAGAGATGCGAGACCTGTCGTGGACGAGGGATTCAGCCTGGTGTCAGCACTGAGTCCCCAATTCATGCCTCCCTTCTGCAAAGAGGTGGCAGGTGGGGCCGACTGCGCACCTTGTCGAAGGACGCCTTCTCGCCGCCAGCGCTCATGGACGGTCCTCGGCGTGCAGCCTGGTACCCTCCGCTGACACCGCAGCCAATCCAGTGGACGCCGTGCTCCTCGATCATCTGCACGAACAAGGTCCCGTCCGTTGGGATTAGCGTTCGGAGCCGGCGATGCTTGGCGCTAGACGCGCCCACGGCTTGAGGACGAACCTTCTTCTGTCTGCGCTCAGTATTCTCCCACCACTCGTTGCCGCAATCGATGATGATGTCGTCCTTGTTAAGGTGGTCTGCGATCTGCTCGATGACGGAATCGACGGCCTTGCCGTGGGGCAGGGAGAGGACGAGCACGCGCGGCTGTCCCTCCTTGAACGCCTGGAGCAGGCCGTCCGACGACGTGAAGCCAAAGACCTTGTCTTCCGGCACGTCCTTGTCGTCCTTGCAGCCCTGCAGGAGCTTCTCGACAGCCTCCTTGTCGTAGTCGTAGAAGCCGACAACGCCCTGCGTGTTGAAGAAAAACGTTGCTCAGTCCTCTGAGGTCCAAGGGAGCTGCTGTAGCTGCCAGTACGAGGCCATCACGAGCGAAAGGATTTACACCGTGCTCAGCAAACAGCTTGGTCATTCCCTTTTGAACATGACCTTTCTTGTCAGCGTTCTGGCGCCCTTCTGACCAGTCACTGGAACGAGGGAAAGGAGAGGGAGGAGGGACGCACGCCGCCCATCGAGCCGCCGCCGATGACGCCGCACTCGATCTTTGCGTCCTTGGTGTCAAGAGAAGTCATGTGTCGCTGTCGAAATCTCCAGTCTGAAGTGTAGAGGTAAGGGGTGGGTGTAGGTACGCCGTCAGGGATCGGGCTGCTCCTCATCTACTCTCGCTGCGCTGCGGACGAGAAAAGGTCGGAGTGACGTATCACCCATCGACGGTGATGGAAGCAATGTCCGCCGGCGCAAGTCGCTGGCAGCCATGGAGTAGGTCTCCACCAGGTGCTTTGGCAAGCCGAGCAACGTCGCTTCACGTCAGGAGCAAGAGCTGAACAGGCAACGTCCGAGGCAAAGGGTGGTCGGGTGGGCTGTCGGTCAGCGCCGAAGATCCGTGCGCAGGGTCCAGGCCAGCAGTTCCGTCGATCGTGCAACAAACAGGACAGTTGCGAGTACGAGCCATACAGAGCAGGATGTGAAGGATGTGGATCCAAGATTGTGATAGAGCATGGCCGAGGGATGCAGGAGGAGTTGGATTGCGGAGGGATGTGCTGCGCGCCGGCAGCGTGAAACGAGAACTTGATGGTTAAAGTTGAATATTCAGAAATGCGCGTGCTTTTCCATGACGGGTGTCTGGCGACAAGAAATCCAGCGCATACGGGTGCGGGGTGAGCTCACAAACAGTGGGCAGCGTCGGAAGGCAAATTGGACGCACAAGAGGATCCTGGTTCAGCGCCGTCCCCGGCGCGATAATTCGGCGAGGACTTTAAGGTCCGGTACGGCGCCGCGAGCCATGAGGTAGTCGACGATGGCCTGGTTCTTGCGCTTAAGGGAAACCGAGACTGCGCATGACAAAGCAAGTTAGCGGGAGGACAACAACTTGCACAAACGCAGCATCACGCACGCATCTTGCTCGTGATTTGAACTCGGTCCGCCTTCTTGCGCCGTTTTGGACTGTCGGCGCCGCCGTCGTCGTTGTCGGCGCGCTTGCGCTTTCCACCAACCTTCCCTCCCTGTTCCCAACCGCCCTCGACAAGCATGCGCACGAGGTCGAGGTCGCGCTTGTCAATAGCGAGCAGGACCGCGTAGCCGTCCTTCAGGCTCGGGTCTGCGCCCTTGTCGAGGAGGTACTTGGTGAGGGGGAAGGACGTCGGGTGCTCCGTGAGCGCTGCGCACAGCGGATAGCCCTTGTGCGAGTTCGGGCAGGGCTTGAACCGGTCAAACAGGTAGTCGAGAAACGGCAGCAGCGTGTCGCGCAGCCGGGGCGGACTCGCGCCGGGCTCGAGCAGGTGCCGGAACAGCCGCTTGGGCAGCTCGCGCACCTCGAGCGTGCCGCTGCGCTGCCGGCGCGCCTTGCGCTCCTCCCAGATGCGCTCGACCGCCTGGAAGACCTCGAGCGTGCAGACGCCGTGTCGGAGAACGCGCGAAAGGAGGTCTGCCGGAGGCGCGCTGGCGTGGTACGAGAGGAGCCAGCGGGCGGCGAACGACGACGGAGGGTGGGCGAGCTGGTGGAAGATTTGGGTCGAGACGAGCGGCAGCGCGGACGAGATCGCGAGCTGATGAATGTCCCAGATGAGCTGTGGCAGCAAGGCGGACGAGCAGCGCTCAGAATTAGTGGTTGTACCGGGACCACAAGCGCGGAGGGACTGCTGTAGCACGAGGAGTAGGACGACACCTCTTGGGGGAGCGACAGGAGCCCGACCATCCGACCTTGGACGAGCGCTACACGCCGCACTTGCGCACCTCGAGTGAGCTTCGAGCTGGTGCGTAATTGGCTGAGCCTGTCGACCCTCCCCGTGCGTGTCCTGGAGCCGGAACAGAAAGAGAAGCTGGGGAGTGCAGGTGGCGGTCGCGGATGCCACTGCGCGACGGCGGCTTCGTCGCGAGTCGAAACAGGCTGCCCGTCCGTCATCTGTCCTCCTCCCACCCAGCGCCTCTACCCCTTTCCCAAGATGCCCAAGCAAAGTGAGCACGCCTGGTTCCCTGCGCTCGGTTCACGGCCCACTGACGCTCTCGCTCGCTTGTCGCGGCGGCGGAAGTCGTCCTCGTCACCGGCGGCACCGGCCTCGTCGGCAGCGCCCTGCGGCACACCATCGAGACGGAACCCGTCGGCTCGCGCTACGGCCGGCTCGAGGACGAGGAGTGGATCTTCCTCTCCAGTAAGGACGGCGACCTCAAGTAAGTAGGTCCTGCTTGCCGTGGGGGAAGGAGAGGACGGTTCGAGGGGTCATCGGGGAGGCTAGAGATCAGCTCGAGGAGAAAGGGGCTCGCTGTACAGCTGCTGCCTTGGGGGGTCTCGCTCGGCCTGGGGGTTCGGGAGCAGCTCATTCCGGCTGCGGTTTGGTATACGCGTCAAGCTGCTTGCAGTGACGCGGCGGATATTGTGCACGGAAAGTGAACGAGTTGCGATTCCTTCGCTGCTGGCCTACCGGCCGGTCCCGCTCTCGGAAGCTTGCGGGCCCGCGTCGCTCGCAGCGCCCATGCGCTGGTCTGAGCAGGGTAGAGGCCGCTTTCAGCAACAGAAGAGGTGCTCTGTCCAACGCTCGAGGCTGATCGATCGTCTCCTTTCGTCCAGGGACCCTGCTGCGGTTGAGGCCATCTTCAAGAAGTACCAGCCGACGCATGTCATCCACGTCCGTCCAGCACCTTTCCGGCCGCATGCAAGTCAAGCTGACCTCCGCCTCTGCCTGAAATGCAGCTTGCAGCCCTCGTTGGAGGTCTCTTCAAGAACATGCGCCTTAAGCTCACCTTCCTGCGCGACAACCTCCTGATTAACGACAACGTGCTCGAGTCGTCGCACCAGGCCAAAGTCCAGAAGCTCGTCTCGTGCCTGTCGACGTGCGTCTTCCCGGACAAGGTTGAGTACCCGCTCGACGAGACCAAGGTTCACCGTAAGTTGCGTTGATCAGGGCTTCACTGGCTGCTGCGCTGACACACCCCCGCGCTTGCCGCCAGTCGGCCCTCCTCACGAGTGAGTTCCATGGAGGCCTCATGCTGAGCGCGCACATTAACCGAGATCATGTCTTCATCAGGAGTAACTTTGGCTACGCGCACGGCAAGCGGCTGGTCGATGTGCAGAACCAGTGCGCTCTGAACCCACTCTGCCGTCTGCCCCTATCTCGCTGACCCCCCACCACCTTCCCGCCGACAGCGCCTACAACGACCAGTTCGGCGACAACTTCACGTCCGTCATCCCGACCAACATCTTTGGCCCTGGCGACAACTACACGATCGGCGATGCGCACGTCATCCCTGAGCTCATGCACAAGGCGCTCCTGGCCAAGAGTGTGTCTGGCGTCGTGTCGATGTTGCAAGCCTGAAGCTGACACCTTGCGCGTTGCAGAGGCTGGCACGCCCTTCACGGTCTTTGGCTCGGGCTCGCCGCTCCGGCAGTTCATCTACTCGCGCGACCTCGCCAAGTTGTTCGTCTGGACGCTGCGAGAGTGTACGTCTGCGCATCGTTCAACGCTCACTGTGAAGTATGCTGACGATCGAGGGGTGCGGACAGATGATGAGATTGACCCGGTCATCCTCAGTGGTGCGTCCTCCTCTGTCCTTCGCTCGGCGAAAGTCTGCTGACTCGTCCCGTCGCACTGCAGTCGGAGAGGATGAGGAGATCTCAATCAAGGACGTCGCAACGTCCATCGCCAAGCACATCGGCTACTCGGGAGGACTTCAGGTGTGTCCGCTCCCCTTTCGCGGTACTCCGCTGGCCTCTTGCTAATCTCCATCCCCTTCCGACTTCAGTTCGACGCGACGAAGGCCGACGGCCAGCACCGCAAGCCGGCGTCCAACGCCAAGTTGCTTAAGCTGATCAACGGCAAGCCTGGGGCGGAACCGTTCAAGTTCACGCCGTTCGAGGAGGCGATGGAGGAGAGCGTCAAGTGGTTCCTCGAGAACTACGAGTGCGTCCGACGTACCTTCTCTCCTGCCCTTCGCAGCCTGAGGCTGACCTTGAGCGCACACGTTTCGCAGGACCGCGCGCACTGGCAACCCGTCGGAGGCCAAGTAGACGCCGGCGCGACTCCAACCCGCGGGTCAACCCCCCCCCCCCCCCCCTAAGCCTGCCTCCATTATACACCTTTCAACACCTTTGCTTTGCTCCCTCTGCTATGATCTTACCTCGTAAACTGGACTTCGGCCCTATTAGCGGATGCGCAGACGAGCCTGCCTGCCTCAGGAGGTCAACAACTCGCGCATGGAGCGCGCGCAAAGATCCGCCCGCTCCAGCCCCCCCAACCGTGCGCCGGTCAATCCGCTCGGAGGTCAGGCCGACGGTGCCTTCAGCCCAACACCATCTCTCCTCCTCCCTGACACCCTCAACCGACCAGCATACCCTCCAAGACACCGACCTTTGGTGAGTGAATCCCTCGAATGCGTAACCCCTCCGCTCCCCCGGGTTGCGGCGAGACAGCAGCGCAAGTCCGCCCCCGGGCTCGAGCTCATCTCTCTGCGCCGCCTTCCGCTGGGCCCTCACCCTCCTACTCCTCCTTCTCCGCCGCCGCTTCACCTGCCTACGCCAGCTGCTGCCAGGATGAGCCAGACGCCAGAGATCCCGCCGTCGAGGTCGCTTGTCGTGCGTCGTCATCACCCCTCGTCGGTCGTGCGTTACCTGGCTGCGGGTTGCTGATCCTCTGCCCTGCCGCCTCCCCATGCGATCTTCGGCCCGCTGGTCTACTTGGCTCCCTACTGTTCATCTCTTCCGTGTGGCACGCTGCTACCGTCGACGACAGGTCGCCACGGTCGGCTTCTACATGGTCGCCAGTCTGCTTGTGAGTTCAGCTCCTGCCCGCCTCCCCCTCCTCCTTTTCTCTCCGCCTGCCAGCTCGGTCCGCCGAGCTCTCCTTGATGACCAACAGGGCCGCAGCTGATCCGAGTTCACCCTGCTTGTCCTCGCAGATGGTCACCGTCAACAAATGGGTGCGTTCCTGCGCCGTCAGCCCACCCGAGACATGCGCAGGGCTCTGACCTTCTGTCCCGACCCGTCCTCCCTTGCCTCCCTGCAGGTCCTCATCAAGACCGCCATGCCTGTCTTCTTCCTGTTCGCCCAGCTGTCCATCGCCGTTGTCCTCCTCGGCGTGAGCCACATCTTCGGCTTCTTCGTCATCCCCAAGTGCGTTGTCCCTCTGCGCAACTCGAGTGCTAGAGCTGCTGCGCTGACACGAGCCTCTTCGTCCCCCACGCAGGTTCAGTATCACGGTGGTCAACCAGCTTTGGAAGCTCATCGCGCTGAACGTGAGCCTCTACGCGCCTCTCCTTGGCTTATTCACCAGTTCTGACGACTAGCGACCTCGTCAGGTCACCGGCCTGTGCTGTGCGCGCTCTTGCCCCTGCCCGCCCCGGCGCGCAAATACTGACTGACCTATCTCAAGCGCAGTCAACAACTTCACGCTGCAATACGTCGACGCATCGTTCTACCAGGTGCGTCTTTAGTTTCCGACAAGCGTCCCTGGGCGCAGCACTGACAGTGTTGGCATTGGGCAGGTCGCGCGCGGGCTTGTGCTGCCGCTGACGGTCATCATCACCTACCTCGCCTACAAGGCCCTGCCGACGCGGCTGGCGCTTGCGAGCTGTGGTATTGTCACGGCAGGCTTTTTCATTGGCGTCCTATACGGCGGAGGAGCATCCCGAGTCAGCAGGTTCGTCGCTCGCCCGTGCGCGCAGCATTCAGTGGTCAAGTGCTGATACTGCCGTCCTCTCAGCCTCGGTGTGATGTTCGGTGTCCTGTCATCCATTACGACCGCCTGCCATGCCATCGTGATCAAGAGCTCGCTCAAGGCGGTCGACGGGTCGACAATGGCGCTCGCCTGGTATTCCAACATGCTCTCGGCTATCGCCATGTTACCCATCAGTCTGCTGTGTGCCGAGGGGCCCGAGATCATGCGCACGTGGACCGACGTCGACCTGCTCAAGCGCTTCCTCTGGGGCAGCGCCATCACCGTGCGTGCTGCGTCGATGTTTGTCATCTCGCGCAGGACTGACTCCGAGGCGGTGCACTGCAGGGCCTGTTCGGCTTCCTCATCTGCCTTGCTGGCTTCATGAGCATCAAGGTGACGAGCCCAGTCTCGCACATGGTCTCGTCGGCTGCGCGCGGCGTCTTCCAGACCGTCATCGGCGTGTGGATGTTCGGCGACGTCATCACGAGGTGCGCTGGAGCCTAGGCGTCTTTTTTTTTTCGCTGCGCTGGAGTTGACCTTGCTGCCCGACTGCTCGCAGCGGCCGCGGCGCGTCGATCCTCATCATCATTGTCGGCTCGTGCCTGTACGTCTACGCCAAGTCGCAGGAGCAGGCTGCCGCACCGCCGCCGGTGTACGCCCCCGTCGCGATGGAGGAGCTCGAGGAAGGCCGCGCAAAGGAGGTCGCCAACGAGGCTGAGGCGCACGAGCGGCGCGACTGAGCAAAGGGGACGGACATCTATCAAGGACCTTTTCCTCTGCTTCTCGGACGCTCGGCCTTCTCAGCACACCACCTTGTACCGATTCCTGCGTGTCCTTCTGATCTTCCAAACGTGTAACAAGCCCTGCCCGACGCGGACCTTCACTCCATCGCTGCCGTCCCTGCCACTCCCGCCGCTGCAGCCTCTTCACGGGCGTTGCCTCTCGTTTTTGGCCTCCCTGAACTTTGCTTCGCCGCGCCTCGCCTCTCCCTCCCTCTCTCCTCCTCTGCTGCATAGATGCTTCCCGTCCGACGAAGGCAGCGGCATTGCTCTGTTCCAAGTGCCGGGGTGACAGGAGGGATAGCTAGATACTGCGCCGGGGCGAGAACTCCGTCAGGGGTTCAAGTTGCGCGAGTCAGCTCGATTGGAGCGTTTCGTTTGCGCCGCCGTCCGTCGATAAGCCCGACGACCCCCCTCGCCCCCGTAAGCTTCGCCGACGATGCTCGCCCGCCGCCCCTTCTCCACGACCATCAAGATGGCCACCCAGACCATCACCAACCGTGCGACGATCCCGCTCCAGGCGCGGGAGCAGGTCCAGCACACCAAGCAGCACGCCCAACGTCCGCGCAGGACGCCCTTGACCGTCGACTCGATCCGGTCCGTCCTTCCGCACACGCGCGCGCTGTCGCCTTCCCCCTCGATCCGACTGGACGAGCTCTCTGACTCTTTTTTTCTTGGCCTTGCGTTCGTGCTCGCGACAGCCCCTCCGTCCTCGAGGTCGAGTATGCCGTCCGCGGCGCCGTCCCGGAGGAGGCTGCCGTCTTCGCCGCGAAGCTGGCAAAGGGCGAGAAGCTGCCGTTCGACAGGATCGTCTACGCCAATATCGGCAACCCCCAGCAGAAGGGCCTGAACCAGAAGCCCATCACCTGGTGGCGGCAGGTGCGTCGTCCCCTTGCTTGCCTGGCCGGCAGCAGCCCAGCGTCCGGCTTAATGACGCCGTTGTGCTGCTGCGTGAGTTCCACCCATCGCCCAGGAAAGCCGCTGACCTCCGGCCGACCCCCGATTCGTCCTTGCCAGATCGCCTCCCTCATGGAGTACCCCGAGCTCATCGATAGCCCTATCGCGCCCCAGCTGTTCAAGGCGGACGCCATTGCGCGCGCCAAGGAGCTGCGCGACGAGATGGGCAGCGTCGGAGCTTACACAGCCAACAAGGGCGACCCCTTCATCCGCGATAACGTCGTCGCCTGGCTCAAGAGTGCGTCCGTTGCAGCGATCTGACTTTCTGCCGAGCTTGAGGGATGACCGCCTGACGTCGTGGCGCAGAACGCGACGGCTACGACGCCGACCCGGAGAACATCTACCTGACCGCCGGCGCTTCGTCCGGGATCTCGCTCATCATGAACGTCGCCATCTGCCCCGGCGACGGAGTACTGTGCGTCCTGTCGTCCTTCTGGCGCTCTGCTAGCGTGCTGCTGACCTTTCCGATCGTCTGCAGCATCCCTATCCCCCAGTATCCTCTTTGTGAGTGCTCGACTGCGCACGCTTCTTTATTTGACAAAAGCGGGCTCATTATTTGTCACTTGCTCGCCTTGCAGACACCGCGACCATCGCCTCTGTCGAGGCGCACCCGCTACCGTACTACCTGAACGAGGAGAAGAGCTGGTCCTTTGACGACGCGAGCGTGGCCGAGGCGCTCAAGACTGCCAAGGACAAGGGCATGCCGGTCAAGGCGGTGCGTCCAACTTTGTCGCTCGAATGCCTCTGCCTCTGACATCCCTTTGGTTTTGCTTCAGCTCGTCGTCATCAACCCCGGCAACCCGACCGGCAACTGCCTGTCGAAGGAGAACATGGAGTCAATCATCAAGGTCTGCTACGACAACAACATTCTCCTGCTCGCAGACGAGGTCTATCAAGAGAATGTCTTCGACCCGGAGAACAAGCCGTTCCACTCGTTCAAGAAGGTGCTGTCGTCGATGGGCGGGCCGTACGCGACCGACGTCGGGCTCGTCTCGTTCCACTCGATCTCGAAGGGCTACTCGGGCGAGTGCGGCCGCCGCGGCGGGTTCATGGAGCTCGTCAACATCGACAACGACGTGCTCGCGCAAATCAACAAGGTTTCGTCTGTCAGCCTGTGCCCGCCAACGTCGGGCCAGATCGGCGTCGATTGCCTCGTCCGCCCGCCGGTCGAGGGCGGTGAGAGCTACGAGCTCTGGCGCGAGGAGAGCGAGGGCATCAAGAACGCCCTCCGGGACCGCTCACTCTTCATGTACGAGCGCTTTGTCGACCTCGAGGGTATGACTTGCCAGCAGGCCGAGGTGCGTAGCCCAAAGTTGCACTCTTTTTCCGCCGTGCGCAGGCTCAGCTGATCCTTGTCTTGCAGGGCGCCATGTACCTCTTCCCCCGTCTCCACCTGCCGCCCAAGGCGATCGAGGCTGCCAAGACCGCCGGCCAGTCGCCCGACCTCTTCTACTGTCTGTCGCTGCTCGGTTCGTCCTCTGCCAATCTGTGTCTTCGGCCGCTGTTGCTGACCGCTGGTCTGCCTTCTCGCATTGCCGCAGAGTCGACCGGCATCTGCCTCGTCCCCGGCGATGGCTTCGGTCAGGCCGAGGGCCAGGTCCACTTCCGCACAACCGCTCTCAGCCCGGGTGTCCATCAGTACGCGTCCGACCTTGCCAACTTCCACGAGCAGTTCATGGCCAAGTACGCCTGATCTTACATCTCCGCCGCTGCTCCCTTGTACGCTCTCACTACGCCTGTCTGTTAGACGTCACGCTACTGTGCCCATATCACGCCCTGCCACTCCTTCTTCTCCTCTCCGTGCCTGACCGCTCTCGTCCTGCGCGCCTCCCATTGTACTCCTCCCCGCGTGCTCTCTGATGCCCTCACTCTACATCGTTTGTTTGTGAACCAGCACTTTGCCCAATCCATGCACGGCGTCAATTTGCACGTTCCTGAGTATCGAAGGGGGTTTACGGCAGTTGAATTCAGTACCGCGCCGATGTGCGAGCGGACGGGCGGCGGTTGCCAGGGTGCCTGGCGTGAAGCTCTGGCGTTGGGAAGGAGACTTGCCGGAGAGATGTACGTCGAGCGAGGTCTTTGCCCTCCGCCGACTCAACGCCGTCCGCACCAGGGCCAGAATTCTACGACGGAGACCAGCACTCTGAATCTGACCCATCAGTAGGGAGATGATAAGGACGAAATGGAGAGTAAGTAGCTGTGCGTGGACTCGCCCAAACAGTTGGACTCTGCGCGCCCCTATTCTTTATCTCGTTTCGCGGGCCGGCTGCGCGGCCAGAACCCCAACCTCCACTCCGCCCGCGCTCGCTCGCTGATCCGCCCTCGCGACCTCTGCGCAGGCAGGCGACTCATGCCGCGGGCGCCGTCCCTACGATAGTTGCAGTGCTGTCGCGGGTTTTTCACTTCGCTGGCCTCGTCCTCGTGGACGCGCTCACCTTGCCGGCCGCTGACTGCAAGATTAGCCGGGTACTTCGATTGCCAACCCTTCATCGATAAGGTCGACGATCCGCCCTGCCTTGCCCGTCCAGGAGTGCCCCGAGCTATCGGACGAGCTACCTTCTTGCTTGCTCCTGCGCTTTCCCGCCTCCAACGCCCATCTCGCCTCGCTTCTCTCGCACCAAAATGGCCGATTCATTCGTCGTCAGCGCCCAGCCCGAACGCACATCGCCCATGAGCGTCAAGGAACGCATCGCCAACGTCAAGCACAAGCTCACCACAAAAGAGGGCTGGGTCGGCGAGTACAAGTTCTCCTACCTGGTGCGTCTAGCGTCTCTGGCTCTTGGGGCGATGAGGCTGATGAAGACCTCGACCACACACCAGTGCATGCCCTCCTTTCCCTACTCGTTCGGCCGCAAGGGTGACCGACAGACCAGACGGTTGCCGCCATTCTACGCGCTTGACGCCGACCTCCCGATCCTTCTAGTCGTGCGCGCTGCCTTCTCGTCCTTTGCGCTCGAGGCGCTGGATCTGACTCGTAGAATCTCCACAGCTCGTGGCCGGGTTTCAACACTCGCTTGCGATGATTGCGGGGGTCATAACCCCACCCATCATTGTCTGCCCGCCGCTTAGAATTGCAAGTACTCTGCTGACGCTTTGCTTCTCTTTCGCAGTTCGCCAACGCCCTCAACCTTCCAGCGGATGTCCAGAGCTACATGATCTCGGCAAGCCTCATCGCAAGCGGCTTGCTGTCGATGGTGCAGATGTCGCGCATCCGCTTGCCCCTCCCTCGCCGATGGTTTCCCAACGACATTCGGCTTGGTACCGGCCTCATCACCGTTGTCGGCACCTCGTTCGCCGCTTTGTCGGCCGGGCTCAGCATCTTCAACTCGTGGTACTCTTCCGGTCGTTGTGAAGTCGGCCAGCCTTGCCCGGATGCGTGGGGTGCACTGCTGGGAACCTCGGCTGTGTGCAGCTTGACCGAGATCCTGCTCTCGTTCGTCAGTCCGAAACGGCTGCGCGAGATCTTCCCGGTTCACATCACGGGCGTCGTTGTTTTCCTCATCGGCGCCAGTCTCATCGGAGAGAGCGGCTTCCTAAACTGGGGTGGCGGGTCCAACGACTGTCACCTGCGCCCCGCCGACGGCTTCTTCGCCCTCTGCCCGAACATCAACGCTCCGAACGCCGCACTCTGGGGCTCGCCGCAGTTCCTGGGCCTTGGGTTCCTCTCCTTCATCACTGTCGTCATCGTCGAGATCTTTGGCTCGCCCTTCATGCGCAACGGGTCCATCGTGCGTTGACATCGATCCTTGTTCAGACGCCCCTCAGTACTGATAGGCCACTATTCGCGCTTTCCAGATCATCGGGCTGGTCGTCGGGATGATCGTCGCCGGTCCCGCGGGCTACGTCGACGGCAGCTCGATCAAGACCTCGCCCGCCATCACGTTCATCTGGGTTTCCACGTTCAAGCTCAGCGTCTATGGGCCGGCTGTCCTCCCCTTCATGGCGTAAGTCCAAGTCCGTCGAGCCAACTAAGGCGCCTAGCTCATTGCCCGTTCGTTTCACACCTGCGCAGCGTCTACATTGCCATTGCTCTTGAGGCCATGGGCGATATATCCGCTTCCGCGGAGGCTGTGGGTCCTGCTCGCTTCCGATTCTCTTCCAGGCGGGTCTGACCGTCCATTGGTCCGCATTGCAGTCGCGACTTGAGGTCGAAGGCGTTGCGTTCAATCTCTTAACCTTCACATTCTCCAAGACACAGCTGATTTTGTCTTGCGCCTTCAACAGCCCATCTTCGAAAGCCGCATCCAAGGCGGTTTACTGGCAGATGGGTTGGGTGGACTTCTTGCTGCGTTGGGCACCTGCAGCCCGATGAGCATCTTTGCGCAAGTGAGTTCTCCCTCACCTGGTCTTCCCGCCTTCCTTTGGGATTTGCACTGACGGGCTGGATGTACTTCCGCTGACAGAATAACGGAGTGATCAGCCTCACAGCGTACGGATCGTCCTACCTCTCTCCCTTCCTGCACAGCTGACGGCGTTCGCCTTTCACCTGCAGCTGTGCCAACCGACGCGCAGGGTACGCTTGCGCGACGCTCATGGTGCTCTACGGCGTTCTCGGCAAGATCTCGGGCGTCTTCCTCTCGATCCCCAACAGCGTTCTAGATGAGTCCCTTCCCTTCTCCTCTCGTCGACCCGGTCTTGACACTTTGCTTCGACTACAAGCGGCGTCACGAGCTACCTGTTCGCTTCCGTCGCCGTGAGCGGCATCAAGGTTTTGGCAAGCACCAAGTTCACGCGCCGCAACCGCTTCATTCTTGCTACGTCCCTCATGGCAGGTCTCGGTAACCTGCTGGTGCCCGATTTCGTGAGCCATCTGGTGCGTCCATTCCGGAACATGCTCCTTGATAGACTGCGGACTGACGCGCAATTCTGGTCCTCGCAGTTTGAGGGCGTCAAGACGACCAACACGGCCCTGCTCGGCTTCTTCGACGCCATAGTCATCATCCTCGGCACGCCGTACCTGATTGCGGCTGTCGTGGGCTTTATCCTCAACTCCATCCTTCCGGTCGAAGAGGACGACGATGCGCGTGTGGACAACGTCGTCGTACACCCGGACGACACCTTTGGCCCGTCGGCAGCTGAGCGCGAGCGCGGGCAGGAGGACGTCGAGCTCGATGACAAGAAGTTCGACGGCGACGGCGGGTTGACGAGCGTCAGGGTCACTCTCAGCCGGGAGGTTGTCTGACCGCGCCCTCAGGCGCTTCTTTTGCTCGCACCACATCTCCCTCCGCCTACTGTGTCTGATTCCCCTCTCATTGTACAGCTTCCCGGTGCCTCAATATGATGCGCATAGCCTTTTGATCTAGAGCGGCATCGTGCAAGTGTGATGAATGCAAGGTGAAACATGCGGGTGGTGAAGTGGCAGGATGTACAAGTGCAGCCGGGTGCAGGTGTGCAGTGCTGAGGTCGAGAGCAGGGCCGCATAAGGCAGGCGCAGGCGCAGGAATGTGTGTGTTGAACGAGTAGGGAGGGATGGGCTAGTAGTGGTTGATGCGCGGCGTGCCGGCGGTGGTCGACGCCTCGGACGGCGCGCCCGCGTCAAAATCGAGCGAGACCGTCTCGTACATGCCCGGCGTCGGCGCGAGGAACGCAGCCGGATTCGCAACGCCGCTGCCAGCGACGGACGCGAGCGACGGTACGGATGGCGAGTGAGCGAAGGACCAGTCGGCGAACGGGCTCGGGGCGCTTGGCGACGCAGCCTGCTGCTGAACGTGCTGCTGCTGCTGGGCGGCGAGGATGGCATGCGCTGATGCAGGACCGTTGTACGCCGGGATGTCAAGGTTGTACAGCGGCGAGGGATAGTTGCCGAGGTTGCCGACGATCGTCGTTGGAGGGGTCGGCACTGCGGAGACGAAGGCCGGCGACGAGTAACGGCGCATGCCGTTGCCAGCGGCGGAGACCACGTGCGAAGGGTATCGCTCGTCCTCTTCCGAGGAATCCTCTTCCTCGTCACCCTCGCCTTCCACCGTACTCGTCCGGCTGATCATGCTCTGCCGCCGCGAGCCGCCTGCGGAAGGACGGGCTTCTTCCCCATTCGAGCCGTCCGCGTCAGCGCTGGCTTTGCGCCGTTTGTCGGTCGAGGTTGACGCCGCCGAGGACTTGCGCTTCCCTTTGCCCTTGCCCTTGTCGCTCTTTTCCGCTGCGGCCTTCTCTCGGCGCTGGCGCCTCCAGATCTTTCTGAGCTCGCGGAACTCTGAGGGCGAGACGAGGCAGTTGCGCGTCAGCACGATCTCGACGAAAAGAAAAGGGCAGGCGGGACACGCACCGACAGGCATGCGCTTCGGCCCATGGCCCTGGCTCAAGACGTGCGCGTTCAGGTGGTTGAGCGTGCCGTACGCCTTGCCGCAGTCCGCAAAGTTGCACACGTAGTTGCGCTCGACCTCCTCGAACTTGCGCCGCGGCCGCTTCGGCCGGCCGGTGACGGCCGAGATCTCGCGCTCGGGCGGCTTCTTCGCGCCGTCGTCCGCGTCGTCCTCGGCGTCGTCGCCGTCGTCGTGGTCCGAGTCAGACTCGACCGGCTTCTTCTGCGACTTAGCCTTGTACGCCGCCGTGTACTTAGGCCCGACCCCGGCAGTCGTATTCGAACGTTGGCGCCCTTGCACGGGTGGTGGAGGCGGCGGTGGCGGCAGCGGCGGCGGCGGCGGCGCAGCAGACGGGAAAGCTGCGATAACGGCGGGCGGGGCGATGGACGACGGCTGCTGCTGCAGGTCCAACTTGGCATGCGCCGTCGAGCCGCGAAGAGACTGCATGGAGCGTGGAGGAGCCGAAAATGTCCCCGGCGGCGGCTGGATGCGCGGGTTGTCGAACATCGATGCCGTTTGGGCCGCGTACGACGTTGACGGCCGGTTGCTCGGATGCGGCGCGAAGGCGCTCGGCGGGGCGTAGGACGAGGGAGGGATAACTGCGCCCGGCAGGATTGGCGCCGCGATATCCCAGTCGCCGCCGTAGTACTGCAACAGGACGGGAACGAGTCAGCCATGCGCGATCTGAAGCCGGATATATGAGCTGCACGCACGCTAAGAGGAACGCCGTCGCTCGTCTGCGGCCGCATGACAGCCTGCTGTTGATACACCTGCGCGAACGATGCGCTGTCCATCCCTGGCCAGCCCTGGGGCACAGGTGCGCCTGACGCCGCGCTCATGCTATTGTATGCTGGCCGGCTGTACGGATGTGTGCGGTTGGTCGAAGAGATCGTGTGTGCGCGAGGCGGCATGGCTTGCGAGGTGAAGCCGGCCGCCGTCTGCTGCAGCGCACGACGGTCTGGTCCGCCATGTGACGATGTCGGCCGCGAGTGGGAGGACGTCGGCGGCGCGACGGCGTATTGGAGCGCCTGCACTGGCGGCTGGTGGTAGTTTGGGGAGACGTTGGCCATCTGCGATGACGATGCCGGCGCAGGGTGCAGCGACAAGTTCTCCATCGCGAAGCTGTTGCGCGTCGCCGCGTACGGAGGGGCGTACGCGAACGTCTGCTGCTGAGGCTGTGGCGGCGGCGGCAGCTGCGCGTCGTGGACCGCGCCGCCGCCCATCGGTTTCTGCGAGGACGAGCCTGGACGAGCGCTGTAGGAATCGGCCGCCATGCCGGGAAAACGGGCACCGTCCTGCGTGACGTGCTGGAGCATAGCGTCGGCCGCAAAGACAGGCGATCCCACCGGCGGCCCCCCGTCGACGCCTTCGACGCTGCCCGACTGGCTCATGAAAACGAGGGCGGACGCCGCGTTGGCGGTGTAAGGGCGGGCTGCGATAAGCGCCGCGGTGCTCGGCGGTGCCGGGAACGGCTCGTACGGCGTCGATAGGCCTGAGGGGACGGCGGTGTAGGGTGCGGAGGACGCGAGAAAGGCGTCGTGCCGGAAGGGTGACGCGGTCGCCTCCCTCTCGCCTGGCGCGCCCCAAATGTCCTCGATGCTGCCTGCGCTGGCACCAAAGGACGATGTGACGAGCCCGCCGAAGCCGCTGTCGACTGCCGGTGCGGCATCGTTGTTGAGCGGCCGGTAGGATAAGTCCAGGCGCGAGGACGAGCTCGCGTCGTGCATCGACGCCAGCCCTCCGGAGCTCAGCGGTGGGCTGGTGAAGGGCATGTCCTCCTTGACGGGCTGCAGAACCGAAGCGGTCACGTTCGCGCCAGCGATAGCATGCGAATAGGGGTCGACGGTTGAAGCCGTGGGCTGGAGGGTGCTGCTGTTGCTGCCACGAGATGCTGGACGGACGGACGGCGGCGGCGGGTCCGCGCTAAACGCGAACTGCGAGTCCATGCGACGCGCCAAAGAGAAGGCGGAGCTCTCCCAGGCAGAGCAGAGGCGAGGGGCAGGGCAACACGGAAGAGAGTCCGGCAGCGGACGAGGAAGCAGCAGCAGTGGTTTGAGGTGAGGGTATCTTGCTGTCGTGGTCGACGTGCGCGGCGCTCCGGCTCGCTTTCGAAAGCGCCCTTAGCCCGCTTTCCTAGGCCGCCGTCGGGTAGCCGGCAGGCCGCCCTGCACCGTCCACGCAGCGCAAGGCACTCAGGGCACAGGGAGAGTTAGGGGAGCGCCATCTTTAACAACACAAGCAGCAGTAGCAGTTGCTTTGCCGCCAGAGAGGCGGTCAGCCTGCCGGGCTGCAGGAAGCAGCGTACTACTCTAGCTGTCTGCTGCCAGCTGCGGACTTCCCCGCGCGCACGCGCGGACTTGTCAGCCGAGAGCGCAGCTCGCACGCCGACCTACCGCCAGCCTTCGTCTCAGCTCCAGGCCTCGCCCGACCGATCGCCGAGCGGTTGATGGGCCGCACTCGCACGCTCATCTGCAGCATCCAACGAGGTCGGCGGCCGCAAGTGGACTGACGGCGATGAGTCTTCCTCCTCCTCCTCATCATCTGCTGCCGCCGGCCGGGCGTCATCAGCGCGAAAGCCCTGCGCCCGATATCCCGATTCCCCACCATCCGTCCGTCGCTTCTCGAGACCCCTGCGCCTCCCTCCCCCCCTCTTCCCTCCCAACCACAACTTAGGCTTCTCTCTATCCTCCCCTCACCGGCCATGTCCGCCCTCCAGGTCTTCATGCAGCTCCTGCACACGCCCCTCGTCCCGACCCAGCCCAAGGAGGTCGAGCTCGAGCTCCAGGACTCGCCCAACAACACGCCCCGGTCGTCCTTCTCCATGGTGCGTCCCGCCTGCACGGTAAGCGCACGGTCTGCTGTACAGAGCACACCAACTGACCGCCTCCTGCCGCTGTAGAACGACCCTCGTTTGCTGAGCCAGCTCGAGCGCTTCCCTCAGCGCTCCACCTCGCTCAGCTCCACCGCGTCTGCGGCCTCGTCGACGTCGCCGTCGTCGCACGTCGCCTTCTGAGCTGCTCCGTCAGCCTCTCCTCCTGCTTGTCTCGTCAAACTTGTAGGTCCATCCTCCCGTTCTCTCGATGTCGCAGAATGAAGGGCTGACTCCGTCCCTCCCGCAGCCCCCTGCCTCAGATCGCAAAACCGCACGCTATTCTTTCTCCTCGCTGCCTGTCGCCGACCACCTCGTAATCTACGCCGCTCGGGCACAACTGTATCTGCTAGCCCCCCCGTTCTTCTTCTTACTCAATTTACCGGCTCTAATCAAAGGCCGTAATCCTATGCACCCACTGTAGCCTTACTTCACCTCGCGCTGTTGAGCGAATCCTTGAGCGACCACAAGGCCAGTGAGAACGCCGTCAGGGGGTAGAGGTAGACCATCACATGCCAGGCGAGCGAGGAAGGGACGGGGGAGCATCATCTTGCTTGAAGGAAGGTCGCGGGCCTTCAGGGTGCTTCAGAGGTCTTCCTCGTTCGCGGGGCCTGCCGTCGTGAGGCTCGTTGACAGCCTGCCCTGCAGCCCACCATGCATTTACCACCCTTCGCCTCATCCCTCATACGTCTTGCATTCCACAGAGATGACCGGCCCGACTGCCTTCTACAACAATCCCACCGTCGTGCGTCCGTCCTCCAGCCGCCAGCTCAGGCGGCCGCGCAGTCGTCCCTCCTGCCTGCAACCACCAGCTTCCTTCCCTTCGACCTTTGACTGACACCCGCCTCTGCCCCCTCCGCAGCGCTGGAACCGTCGTGTGAGGCTCGCTCAAACCGGTTCGTCCGTCCCTCTGAGAACTTGGCCTGACGGCCCGACACCTCTCCGCCCTTCTCGCCCGTTCCCGGCGCACTTGCTCTCGCGCGCTCCAAGACGGTCCGCTCGCCCGCGCTCGCCTTCGTCGCCGCGCTCGCCCTCGGCGGCTACCTCCGCTACACGCGCAACACGCTCGCGGACGAGCGCGAGGCCGCGCGGGCCGCCGGCGGCCGGGGCGAGCAAGCCGCCGGGGAGGCCGAGAAGGGGCGGATGGCCCGCAAGCGCGCGGCGGGGCTCGCTTGAGCGTGCCGCCGCCTACGGAGAGGCCGGGCGAGAGAAGGGGTGTCTGTCGATAGCTCATGATCATCACCACGCACAACCTGTCGCCGAGGGATGCGTCTACGACGAGCCCGTCACCATCGCCTGCTGCGATGCGGCCGTCGCGGCCAGGCGCGAGCGCTTCTTCTCGGCCTCAGCCTCCTTCTCGGCCTCGATCTCCTTGACAATCTCCTCGATCTCGGGCAGGGTCAGGTTCTGCGAGGGGACGGAAGGCCCTTTCAGTCAGTCGAGCTGTGTGCGGAAGCCGAGAACAGAGAGCGCAGCCGCACCTTGAGCTTGCCAAAGCCGTCCATGACGGTAATCTCGACGTTCTTCGCGCCCGTCTGCACGACCTCGAGCAGCGACTTGACGGTGAGCTTGATCGTCTCGTCCCGGCTCATGTCGTCCCGGTGGTTCTTCTCGAGGAACTCGCGGATCGTCTTTGACGACCGGCCGACGGCGTTTGCCTGGTGCGCGCGTGAGCAGTAAGCGTTTAGCCGAGAGATCGCACGCAGAGGGAAGGCACGGAGTAGGGACACACCTTCCATGCCGAGTAGATGCCTGAGGGTTCTGTCAGGTACAGCCGGGGCGTGCTGTCGTTGGGGTCGAATCCGATGAGCAGGCACGAGATGCCGAACGGGCGCACACCTCCCGATTGCGTGTAGCGCTGTGCGCAGACCGCAGCATCAGCTGGCAAGCTCAGCCCCAACCATCAGACCAGCAGGCGAGCGCACCTGCTTGTACGCCGCGATGTAGCGCGTGATGTACTCTACGCTGACCGGGTCCTCGACCGTCAGCCGATGGCTCTGGCACTCGACCCGCGCCTTGTCAATGATGATGCGCCCATCTGCCGTCAGGCCTGTTCCTCACACCCAAGCTCTACGTCAGCCGTGTACGCTGCATCTGATGAGGTGGGAAGGACGGACCGGCAAACGCGAGGCAGACGTGGTCGTCGATCATGGCGACCTTGCGCACCGTCCGCGGGTCCTGCAGCTGCAGCGCCGTCTTCTTCTCCACGCCGAGGACGACACACGACGACGACTTGACGCCAACGGCCGCCGTGCCCTTCGCGACAGCCTCCAGTGCGTAGTCGACCTGTAGATCGAGCAGGAGAGCAGTCAGCCGGCGGCGCAGGTCGGCTCGAGGCGGTGATCCTCCTCCAGCTCAGCACTGCCAACGGCAGCGACGCCGGACGTACTTGGAACAGCTGCAGACCAAACGCGTCAAAGCGGTCGTCAGGATGAGCACGGGAAACACTCAGAGCGCAGGCGGACGTACGTGTCCATCGGGCGAGAAGACGGTGAGGGCTGGCGTTCAAGAGGAAGGGGCAGGAGAGCTCATCAGCGACCTGCGCGCGAGCGGTGGCGGCGGCAGCAGCACGAGACGCAGCAGAACAGCTCCCGCGCCGCTACGGACATGCCGAGACGCGGACGGACCTCGATCGTAGGAGCGAGACATGGCAGAGGAACGAGGAGGAGGGAGAGGCAAAGGCGGATGGGAGATGACGGTTGACTGCTGGCCGCAGTGCCAGCCGCCTGCGCTGGAGCTTCCAGTCGCGCCCGCCGCCAGCAACAGCAACGACGCACAGCAAGTATTACACCCAGCCACAGCTCAAGCCCTCTTCCAGACGACGCTCGCAAGCCATGGCCGGTAGGTATGACTCGCACGCCGACGTTCCTCCGGCAGAGGCCATCACCCTCGCTACCTTCCAGGCGCGTCCCCCCCTTCAGCCCACGCCTCCCTTCGTCGCGCGCTGTGTCCGAGCCCATCGCTGACATCGTCGAACTCACGCGTCCGCAGGACACCTTCTCGGCCGCAGACCTCCTCAATACCGTCTCGGAGAAGCTCATCGCATCCTCCTCTGCCGCCGCGCCGGGCGAGCCGTTCGACCCGCTGCCGTTCCTGCGGTCGTTCACGCACTCGCTCGACGCGCTTCTCGCCGTTCGGTCCCAGGTACAAGCGCGGGCGGAGAAGCTCGAGTCCGAGGTCCGGCGTGCCGAGAAGGAGTACAGCAAGCGTCTGGGCGAGCTCGACCGCGGCTTCAATGCCGTCAGCACGAGCTTCACCGACCTCAGCGCCGGCATCACGGACCTGACGAGCCCGACGCTGCGCATCGGTGACCTGCTGTCGACGCTGCACCAGTCGCGCTCAAAAGCCCAGTCGACGTCGATCCTGCTGTCCTACTACCTAGCGCTCGCAGGCGGCGACACGACGCCGCTCGACAAGCTGCTCAAGGACGCGCGGCGCGATGGCCGCGAGGGCAGGGAGGGCAGGATGCGCGCCGCCGTCACGGGCAGGCGGCTCATGAGTCTCGTCAAGGAAGACGACAGCGGTGGACGGGCAGACGACGTCGATGGAGAGATGTTGAGGGTCAGAGCTGCCGTTGAGGACTTTGGCGAGCGCTTTGAGAAGGACGTTCTGGGCTTGTTCGACAAGTACTACCGGTCCGTCCTTTTTCCTGTAGATCGCTTCATCCACTCGACTGATCTTGCGCTGCCCGTCTACAGTCGCGGCGAGCCCAAGATGATGGGAGTGAGTCCCTTGAACTACTTCGTGCAGCCGGAGTGCCGACTAACGGCTCCCTTCCCGTGCTTCGCAGCACTGCGCCCGAGTCTTGCTCGAGTTCAACGGCGGCACGTCCTGCGTGCAGGTCTACGTCAACCAGCACGACTTCTTCATCTCGCGCGACCGCATCGGCGCTTCAGCTGCAGGGCCGTCGTCCGACGAGTTCTGGCGTAGGCTGCCGGACCCGCTCCAACCTGCGCCCAAATCAGAGCCGACGCTCGCAGCGCTGTACGCCGACATCCGGTCGACGGTCAAGGACGAAGCGCAGATCATCCAGGCCGTGTTCCCGACGCCGCAAGTCGTGATGCGCGTCTTCCTTCAGCGCGTGTTCGCGCAGGTCATCCAGCAGCACATCGAGGCGCTGCTCGACCGCGCGGCGCAGATCTCGACCCTCGCCTCGCTGCGGTTGCTGCACATCGCGTATCAGCTCACGTCGGCCCTTGCGGACGATCTGAAGCAGTACGAATTCGCCTCGACCTCCACGTCGACCGCAGCGCCGAGCGCGGCCGCCGTTCGCGCAGGCGTCAGCAGCGGCGCTACCGTCGCGCAGACGCTCGACGGCTGTGTTGACGAGACGTTTGCGCCGTACCTTAAGGATAAGCGCTACGTCGACCGCGAGCGCAAGAGCCTGGGCGAACTGTACGGCGGATTCCTGCTGCGGTTCACACAGTTTCACGTGCGTTGCGCTCTTTCCTCAGCCCCTCAATGCTGCGCCGCGCCCTTACCTTTTGCCCCTTCGTTGGCTGCGCGCTCTTGCAGGAGACAACACACAAGACCAAGCCTTCTGGCCTGTTCGATCGTATGGTTAACCAGCTCGCAACCGCGTCGACCTCGTCCACCTCCTCACAAACGACGCAAACCGCCGCCTCAGCGATCCTGAAGTACTCGGGTGTCGAGAAGCGCGCGGGAGAGAAGGCGGTCGGGGGCGAACGCGCACACGAGGAGGACGGTGAGACGAACGTCGGGCTGGGTGAGACGCTCCTGAAGTGGCATGCGGAAGCGCTCGGGCGGTGTGTTGAGCTCAGCCCGACGGCGGACGTGTGAGTCGACTTTTCTCCTCGGCACATCGAAGGTGGCACTGATGCGTCGTCCACGGCACCCTGCAGGCCTAGGAACGCCCTGGAGCTTGCAAAGGTCCTCTCGGAAGCGCTCGGCAGGTCTTACATCGAGACGTCGCTCGACTCGTGAGTACAGTCCCGCTTCCTTTGAGCCCTCCTGCTCGCCCCTGACGTTCTCCCTCCCCAGTGCCTTGACTAAGCTGGACGCCCAGGACCCCAAGACGGAGCCCAACCCGTCCGTACTGCGTACGATCCGCACATCGGACCTCCTGTGCGCGCTCTGGCAGAAGTATCTGTCGACGGCGCTGCTGCCGCTCATGTCGTCCGCAGTCGGCGTCCGGCGCGAGATGGTCGTTTTCAACCAGGCCGTCGTTGGGCGGATCGAGGGCAAGGTCAACGCGATTTTGCATCGACTGCTAGACTGTCGGTCCCTCCCTATTCCTTTTTGCCGAAGGTCGTCGACTGACGCTGTTTCTCCTCCCTCGCTGCGCAAAGCGCTCGTCGGTTGGTTAGCGGTGCTTTTGACGCGGCAGAGGAAGGACGACTTCAAGCCGCGTAACGACGACGCCTCATTCGAGCGCGTCAACACGGTTCCGTGCGCCGCAGCGGTCGAGCTGCTGGAGAAGGTGCGCGACGCCGTGCGCGCCAACCTGACGGGCAAGAACGCCGAGGTCTTCTTGCTGGAGGTCGGCATTGGGTTCCACACGTAAGTGCGAGTGGCCATCCTGCCCTGATCAGCGTTGTTGGCTCACCTGGCGCTTGACCTCACAGTCTCCTCCTCGAGCACCTCAAGAAATTCCCGGTCAGCGTCACGGGCGCCCTCATGCTCACGAAGTGCGTCTCAGCTTGCGCAAGTGCTTACGTCGCGCCTAACGGAACTGACTCCGGCACCGCTTGCTCGCTTGGCCAGAGACCTGGCGTCCTATCAGGAGTGCATCATGTCGTTCAACCTGCCGGTGCTGAACGACCGGTTTGCGATGCTGCGCCAGCTCGGCAACCTGTTTGTCGTCCAGCCCGAGGTGCTCAAGACGTTCATGGCCGAGTCTCACCTGGGCAAGGTCGACCCTGCGCTCCTGCGGCCGTACCTCGCGCAGCGCGTCGACTACCCGACGTTCGCCCGCCGGTTTGCCGAGGACGAGGGGTTCGGGATCGACGTCGACGCGGCGGCTGCTTCCTCCGCCGCATCCTCATCAATGGCAGGCGGAGGGCTCCTGTCAGTCGACCGGCTGTCGATGCTCGGCACCCAGGCGCTCGCGGTCGGCAAGGGCCGCCTGACGGGCATGATGGACGAGCTGCAGGCGTTCTCGGCCCATCTGGGCGGAACGGGGCCCGCATTTGCAGACCAGCACCACTATCACCAGCAGCAGCAGCAGCCGAGGACGCCGACGGGGAGCGTCGGTGCGACGGGCGGGCGTGGGATGGGCGGCGCGTACTTCATGCCCGTCTAAGGCGTGAACGCATGGTGTTGCGGCTCAAGCCAGCACTCTCCCCCCCCCCCCCCCCCCCCCCCCACCCCCCCCCCCGCCACCCGCC